>JAHWFP010158841.1:0-39273 GCA_023313725.1 Lithobius niger | reverse complement strand
GCTTTTATTGTTTGTTTTGTTCCTCCCCCCCCCCCCACCAACCAGGGTTGTCCAATGCTTTTGTTACCTTTTGCGTTCTCATTTGAAAAGCAAATAAAAAAACCTTTCTTTCCTGAGGTCAGGAATAACTTTCGTGATTTTTTTACCGAGATAGGGGATAAAGGTTATAGTAACGGGGAATGGTTGTTGGACTTGGAAAATTTCGACGTGTAGCGGTTTTTTTTGAAACACCCTTTATAATACGCTTAGGTTGGGCAAGCAAATTCATCATTATGCACTACAATGAAAGAGGGCGAGCGACCGACAATGTCAAACAAACGGATGTGGCCTGTAACAATCAGTAACAATCGATATATGCTAGCTCTTTTAGCCGACTTGAAGAGTTTCACAAAGTTGGTTGAGTAACAATCACTGCATGCACGACCGTTGTTGGGTTTATTGCACTTGGTATCAGAACGGAGAAACGGTGAAATATGAAAAAAAAATTAACTTCCTCCATAACAAAACAAATCAGCATGGGTTCAAAGGGAGCGAAAGCAGGGATGGGGATATTCAGACCACACAATAGTTGAATTCGGGGCGAGGGGGTAGGAAGACAGGCGATGCGGAACGGGGAAAGGCGTAACGGGGGAAGGGATGGGGGAAATTTGACCAGACAATGCCAGAATGTAAGGGGGTAGGCCGCAGGGGAGTCCAGAGGCTGGGGGCAGTCGGCGCCCTTTTTATACCATACTGCGACTACAGTATTTCGCTCAGGTATGCGGGAACTGGCTAGAACGGTGTATGTTACGCCGGGGGTACAGCTAGTTTTCATATATTTCATTTAACCTTTGCGGTATTACTCGGTGGGATTAGCTTGGCGAAAGAGCTTGGCGTTTGATATCACGACTTCACACGGCCGAAAAGCTTGGTGGGAATCCTTATTCGCATTATCCCTATCCCAAATTGGAAAATCTCAGCATCTTGCTTTTTTGTTGAGCAGGCAGTCGAGCAACGCCCGCACCTCATGTCCGCCTCGGTCGATGACTGATGCTGGCTGGGTAAGCATCAAATCTACCGCCATCTGCTGCCAAGTTGTTTGCTTTTAGCTGAAAAACGGCTACTATTTCTTTTTGGCTTAACAACGAAAGTCCAAAAGTCAAGACCACGCGACCAGACACAGTTACACAGCAATTGTAGTCAAGTTTAAATCAAGTGTTGTATACATACTTCCGTCCGTTCGGTTAAATATGCATTGTTGCTGGTTGTGTTCACGCAGTCCTAAGTTCTTATTACGATAGTAGATGCTACTTAAAACGACGTTAATACACGTGGCACTATAACATATAAGCCGCTACAGTGACTGCCTAGTCGCACCGGTCTTCTTCCAATTTTGAGGCACACACCTCTATCTAATCCTTGGGCCACTCTCTGTATAAAGCCTAAAAACGAAATTTTGTGGAGAAAATGTTGTACCAAGAGATATTTTAACCCGTGTTAGTACACAACCCGGGTTAGTATATTTTGTCTGTAAAGTGTCAACTGCGCCTACAATATCTTGTTGTATGGTAACAGTGGCACATGCTAAATTGTTGGACTTCAACTAATAAAATATTGCTTCAAATAAATTGTTGCAGACAAGACAAGAAGTCCATTCAGCAGAAAAAGTTAGTAATTAAAGTTGCTACCAAAAGAAATGAAGAATTGCCATGAGAAGGTATAAACAAATACCCGTCGTAGCATCCGGGAAGTGTAGTGAAGCCTAATGCACATCCATCCAGACGCCACACACTGGGCTTCACTGTTGTCCTCAGATGGCACGACTGGTGTTGGTTTATAAAGACGCAGTCGATTCCGTTGTTCCTTAGACTTTAATGTCAGCATGCCCGAGAAGGAGTTGAACCGGAAACCTACAGAACAGAGAACTCGAGCAGTTTGACTACAGTGACATGTCCTCTCATCGTGGTCGCGGCACCGTAGGAGTAGCGGCACTGCGTCCATATGTTGTAAGCAAGCGACTGTAGCGTCATTCTTTGAATTTTCAATTTTTACTGGGGTGAACTGCTATCTAAATCTAAAGGGAAACATCTATCTTACAACAATTTGTACGTTAATTTAAAAGCAGCTCTCAGCTCTCTATCGACAGCAATTTCTTCAAATGAGATGATGAAGAAATATAAATGATTTGAATGTATCTCTTAACCTTTAGGGGTCTGAAAACGGGCAAAATCGAAAAAAGCAAATTCATGAATTGATTTCTCCTTTACCAAAATGGTTTCACTCTGTTTCAGTGTCATCTGTATGTTGATATTGGAAATTAGACGGTGTGTTTAGTTTCAAATATATGTGGGGAGGGGAAACCACGTGAAAACCAAAGACCATTGGAAGTTCCTTACCAAGCACAGGCAGCACTCCACAAAAAAAATGTACGGATGCGTTTAGATTTTGTTATTCTAGCTAACTCTATGCAAATTTAGCAATTAAATTATAAAATTGTATAGACCGACATTAAAAAGACAAGCAGCCTTTAAATCTTGCTGTATAGTTGTGAGACAACTCTATGTCTTCCAACTCTATGCGTTGCAAGTATAGCCTACAACCAATGGCAAAAGCTTTGCATTAGAAAGCATGGGTTGAAAAAGAAGTAATTTTTTTTAAGTTTTTAGGACACTTCGTACGAGTATTTATTTTGAAACTAATGGACATTATCAAATAGAAACATTTTTTTTAAGAAAGAAAAATGTGATGAGTGCTAGGTAAAGAAGACAGTTTCAAGTACGGTAAATAATTTTTTGTAAGAAAGGACAATTTCTATAGGAGTGGCAAACAGCAGGTGCATTGATAATTCATTAACATGGCCTGAAAAGATAAACTTTAGGTATAACGTATTTACGAAAATACCTTAGCTATAGGCTACATTGTAACCGTTTTAATTCACAACTTTATAAGACCTACAAAAAGTAACCCCATTGGGAGAAAACAATGACACAAACAGGATTTTGTTGGATAATGGGGATGAATTAAAGAAATTATAATTCAAAGTGCGGGCCGAGAAATTCAGGTAACAGGTATGGGGAGGGAGAGTTGTCGGGCTTTTCTCCCTGAAAACAGCTTATTTCCAGAAGCTTTAGTGCCTTTAAAAAAGTTTTAAAGGTTTTACATTTACTTTTACCAGACTTTACTATAATACCCCCCATGGGTGTGCCACTAGGAACAAAACGCATAACTTCAAGACCAACGAAGTTTATTAGCTAGGGAGCGTTTTTAACGTTTAATTACTTTAATTGGACGTGGCAAACCGTTAGGCTATATTGCTACAATTTGTACACAATAGCAGCCAACAGATTATAAAAATAAATAATTAATTAAAGAAACGCGTCATAACACGGATTCGTAAAAATGGACTAGGTATTCCAAGCAGCCCTTTCCGGCCAGGTTACATTTTTTTTCTTTATTTTATGGCTGGTTTTTTTATTTATTTATTTATTTTTTGCCAACGAAGCATTGCTGGCTGTTGTCATTCGCCCGACTGTTTAATAAATATTCTCAGTAACAATCACAATATACAACGCACATTACACCGAATGTGTGTTCTCTGATATGCTTAAATAATAGCATGAGGAAAAATCGAACGAAACGTAAAAACATCAGAGGCATAGTCTCGGCATGAGCGCAGCCATCTATTCGCGGAGCTGTCTTGCCTGACCTTGAGGAGTGAGTCACACCTGCTTCCTCTTCGCGATCGCTGATTGGCTAATAGGCCTAGGTTCACATGCGTTGAGTTCATGTGGAATTTATAAAAGAGTTCCACCGTATTTCTGTAGCTATTCGTAAACAAACAACTTCTGTTTCCAGATAATTAGATATTTGTAATTAGCCAACATAGCTCTACAAACTATGCTAAAGATCTGGTGGTACTCAATTTTCTCTACGCGCTGAAACGATAGGGGTCTGTGACCCAAGGACTAATCACGTACTACAACACCTATCTCTGTTATACTAATCTAAAAGCAGTAACCATCATAATTGCCGGTTAAAAATGTGTTAGCTTTTAGGCTTATTTTACATTTTAGGCCTAATTTTAACCAGCAGTTTTAATTTCGTAAGTAGCAGATAACGGAGATTTGGATTGTGTAGTAAGCATATTCATTTTTGCAACACGGTGCGTCTTTGGGCACACAATTACAGTGTTACAACGTAACGCGCAACGTAGCCTACATAGATCAGTGGTAGTAGGGAAGTGACGATGGAAGATGCTGTTGATGAAGCCAACAGCGACTCATAGCAACTTGACGTTGCCGTGGTCAGGCACGGACTGGCCCATCGGGAAATAGGGAAATTTCCGGTGAGCCCCTTCAGTCAGGGACCCTCCAAATTCCAACATCCCGCCCCCAAATTTTTTTTTTAAATAACTTTTTTTAATGTAACTTTTCTGTATGCTTCACATTTTTATCCGCTAGCACTTGACAATAATTGCATGAGGCATGGGGGAGGGGGCGGGTTAGTAAGGCCCCCACGGTGAGAAGGTCCCCTCTGACTGGTTTCCTCGTAGAAATTCAGTTCCCAGTCGGTGCCTGGCCGTGATAACATGATTTTAGGCCTAATTTTCATTTTTTTGACCTAATTTTGTTATACAGTGTTAATTTCGTAAGTAGCAGATAGGCCTAATGGAGAATTTGGTTCGACGTTAAGCCTATTCATTCATGAAACAATGCGACGAGACTATATTTTAAACCAATCTAAAATCCATGTGTTTTATTGCGTGTTATCATAGGTTTTCAATTTGATGATCAAATGTTATTATTTAATTTAGTTACGTCAAAGAAGTATATTAGTTATATGGAAGTAACGATGTTTTAATTTGTCATATTATTTAAGTAACTTCTCACACTAAATCTAACGTTGTAAACCGTGGTCGTCTATATCTGGTACCGTTGCGAAGTTTAAAAAAGCGACGGATGGACAGATGGACAAAGTCGTTGCAATAGTCTTCTCAGCCGGTACGGCTGTATAGAAGTCGAGGGGATTTGCGATATGGCAGGAACAAACAGCCCCCAAAAATCCCGCTTTCCGTGCGCAGGATTTTTGCATAAATGGACCCTTAACAAAATTCGCTTCCCACGCGCGATTTTTTTGCAAATCTGGAGGAGGGGGGGGACTGCTTTTTGCCATTTTTTTCCGTTTTGTCCATCGGGAGGAGGTGGGGAAAGTGCAATTTGCTAGTTTTTTCCCATTTTCATCGATCTGGAGGAGGGCGGGAAAGTGCAATTTGGCACTTTTTTTCCGTTTTCATCCACCTGGAAGAGGGGGGGGGGAAGTGCCCACTTCCCGCGTGCGAGTTTTCGTCGATCTGGAGGAGAATAGGAAAGTGCTTTATGCTGGCTTTTTTCCGTTTTCATTGATCTGGAGGAGGGGTACCCGCTTCCCGCGCGCGAGTTTTCGTCGATCTGGAGGAGGTTGGGAAAGTGCTTTTTGTTAGCTTTTTACATACTGGAAGTGTGGCCATAGCCAAGATGGGTCGATGTCACCCATTGGAAAGTGCCTTTTGCTACCAAAATTTGTCCTTTTGCTACATCACTGTACTTTTGCTACCAAAAAAATGTCCTTTCGCTACATGAGTCTTATTGCTAACTAAATGTGTCCGAGCGGGAAGGTCACATGACATCATCAGTGGAGGTAGTGCTAATGCTTTGGGGGCATTCGCGTTGTAAGAAGTCTCATGAGCTTTCAGAGCGTGAAAATGACGAATTAATAACAGTATGGGGGGTACCTAAATTGGGAGGAGGTCTCAAAACTGGAGGGTTCGTGCGAGTGCTTAGTGCGATTTCGCATTGCGATGACTTTAAAAAGCTTTAAAGCTTGAAAATGATGAATTTGCAACATTTTGGGGGTTTCCAAAACTGGAGAGAGGGAGGTAGTGCGAATACTCAAAAAGCATTCCCATTGTGAGAATGAATTGTTAACTGCATTCGTGAGAGTGACGAATTAACAACATTCGAGGATCTTGGGTGTGTAAATGCATTATGAGCTTTCATATTGTGAGAGTGCTTTACAGCTTGTGACGAATTAGCGTCATTAGAGGGTCCTCAAATGGGATACCCTAAAAGTTGCTTTTATGAACTTTAGCGTATTGAGCTTGACATAAGTACCGGTTTCCAGACCACCACGTAGGTCGGTACACGGCTCGTTTTTGGATTTTACATGCGGTTCCCCAGTAGGTCTCTACTAGGCCTATATCCACATGGACAGGTTTTATTTATTTACATGTCGTTTCCCTTCCTGAGAAGACCTAGCTCCAATGGTTTTCAAGCTCATTAAATTCTGCTCTGCACTCGTCTTTTCACCAATCTTTCTTTCTTTTCGTCCTCCGTCTCGTTTTGTAGACGTTTCCTTTTAGATGCAGCTTTTTTTGCTGGTCTCTCTTTTTTCTGCGCCTCGGTTTCTTGAGATCGAGCTTCTCTTACTAGCTGCATCTTTCTTCAATATCTCTTCTCTCTGAGCTTCAGTTTCTCCAGTTTGAGCTTCGCTCACAGAGGCAGCTTTTTTTTTCAATCTCTATTTTTTTCAGCTCCGGGCATAACAAGGCCCATCGTTCCCGTTCCAACTCTCTCTTTTCCGTTTTGTGCTTCTCATCCCACGCGGAAGGATCCTCCAATCTCCTGCGACGATTCTCCAATAAAGAGAGTCGCCGAGCCGCTTTCTCTTTCTCTTCCAACTTTTTCTCCTCGTTCACGTTTAACTCTTCCTGCATTCTGAGCGCTAAACTCTCCTTTTCCTCTCCCACCTCGTCGCTCATTACGTCGTAGTCCAAGTCGAAATCGTCCTCGTACTCTTTCCACGCGCCCGAGTCGTAGTGGCCGATAGCTAGAGTGTCTTCGCCATTATCCAAGAAGAACCTCTTGTCGTCGTAAGGCGAGAGAAGGGATTTCGAAACTCGTACCATACTCAACTCGTGTCCGACGCTGGAGATTTTCGCCCAAGTACCCTTTTGCGCCGGTGTCATCGATTTCAAGGCGGATTTGTAATAGGTCGAAGGACAGGTGCTTCTTGATGAATGATCTCTGGATTCCTTTGGCCTTTTTAACGGTCTCGTTTCTCCACGTTTTGATAGCGTACATCTTCGCTCGCAGTCCGAAGAACTCTTGGATGGGTACACTGCCCATCTCGTTTCATCTTTCCGAGGACTTGCTTGTTCGACTCTGAGCAAACGGGCTGGTCTGGGGGTAATTACACGTATCGAAACGTTCCCAGTTCTGGAGCATGTCCTCGAACACGTCGTCGGTTTTGATACGATAGCAAAGACTGTCAGTGTCGGTAAAGAGGAGCTTAGCTCGGTCTCCGTACTTTGGCCAAATAAACTTGTAATGGTACTCGTACATCGCGGGTTTAGACAGTTCCAAAATAGAGAACCTCGAGTAAGTGGGGAGATCGCACAAAACGCTTCGAATATGCCGGTTGATCTGCACTAGGTTTTCGTTCAAGATCTTGAAGGAGTCGGTGTGAGGTTGGGACGTGTATTTCCTTGCCCTCTTAGCATCGGTGCATCGAGCCGATTTTGTTTGTTTTCCCATGGTTTTGCCGAAAACCGAGTTATTCAGGAGCTTAAAGTAGTCCTTCTCGAATGGAGCGGTCGACGCTTGCTTTTCTTGGTGTTGAAGTCATTGTACTCCTTCATCCACGGTTCCTAATTGAAGGTGAGGATTCTTCGGATGTGGCGGAGAACTAGCCCGTACAGGTGGTAGAATTTCTGGTTCTGGTAGTGGACGACGTACTTCTTGTGCAGAAGATTTGGAACGAGCTTGGTGTTGCCCAAAGATTTAATAGTATGCCCTCAATTCTTTGGCCAAATCTTTCGAATAAGGGGACAAGAATTCCACCCTAATGTCGATCTTTTCTGGAGCGAGGGGGTAATCGTTGTGCTCGTCGTGAAGCTCTCTGGGATACTCGAGATCCACTTCCAGGATGTATCCTTCGTCCGCGTCGTCCGGCACGGTGTCTACGTCGATGGTCCTGATTTCTTCCCTCGTCACGGAAGCCGTCATAAGGTAGATGGGCGCACATTACGAAGCCGTAAAGGTTGTTCATGTCCAAGTCTACTATGTAGGTTGAGGGTTTGCGAGGGTCAAAGTCGGGTAGGTACTTGTTGTTGGCTCTCTCGAACCTCTTTTCCACGAAGGAAACACCACCTCGAATGCCGGAAGTTATCAGGTTGAGCTTCCCGACGTGCGTGAAGAGTTCCAACTTGGATTTCATCATTTTGAGCAGAGCCGCCCAGCTAAATCCCAGAGTGGAGACGTAGTAGCAGGGATCTAACTTGTTGTTTTCCAGGCAAAGTTTCTTAAAATCTTCGAATATGTCCGCGAGCAGGAAATATTCCATCATTTGGTAGATCTAGTGGTATGCACAAAATTTCTTCGTTTTCATCTTGAGCCTGAGGTTGAGCGTTCGAACGTACTCGTCACCCGCAAACTACTCTTTTTTCAGCTGGGAGAAGAACGACATTCTCGATGGTAGTTCTTCCTTGTCGAAAATTGACATGTCTCGCACGTGCTCGTAACGGTAGACACCCTTTCGCATCAGAATACTCAGCGCATCTTCTCGAGTCGTGGCATCCTGAAACCAAGTGGATTTTAGGCCAGAGTCCAAGGCGGCTTCGAGGATGGGAAAGCCGACGTTGCGTTTCCTGCGGTTCTCCACCAGAGTGTCCAACAAAGCTTTCAAGAAACTCAGACTGTCCATGAATCGCAGATTTACTCCTTGCTTTTTAATAATCATGCTCTGAAACTTCTCCGCATTTCGGCTAGTGACTTCCACTTATCCCTTGAACTTGTGCACTGCGGATACCAGGAGATGCATGTCGTAGCCTTCTAGGCCGTGGAATATGACGGGAATGGTTCTCCGTTCTCAAGCACTCAAGTTGCATTTTGAATGAGCGGCTCCCCTGTACTTCCCTCTGATGTGGCAATGGTCCCTCACCTTTTGCTCGCTAACGTTCTTGGGGTCAGTGCAGTGAAGGGTTTTTTGCATTAATGGCGTGAGATTAGCTGTTTTTTTGGCTTTTGTGAGTTTCAGGGGTTTCACATCTTTGAATAGCGTAAGGTAATCTGGGGCTTCTTCCACCATTCGTTCATAAAACACGTCGATGGCATCTTCTCCCAAGTAATATTGCTGGCTGACAATCTCCCTGTTCTGTCCAACAACGATGTAACCGAAGCTGCAGGGAGCGTGCTGGTGTATTTTAGTCGTCGAACTCGTTGAAGCTTCGGGTTGAGCGGTTTTCACGGGGTGAAGGATACACTCGAAATTGCCATAGACGATGCGTGGGAAGGGGTTCTTACGGTTGAAATGCCGAAAATTGAGAAAGTTATGTCCGGGTGACTTGAATTTAAGCGCTTGCGCGGGGTTGATTTTCAAGTATTCTTTCCGGTGAGTCGAGAGCATCCATTCTTTTCCGGACCTGGTGAAACAGTTCCGGCAATAGAACTTCCCATGACTGCCCGTGTCTCGGAAGTGTAAAAATCCAGCGATGTCTCTAATGGCGCAGTAATGGGTGTTCACCATTCCAGAGTCTTCGTCGTATTTTCCGCCCAGCAGGAGAAGATCGATGGGTTGACCGTCTAAACTTTTCGAGACACGAAGCGGGTACAATCCTTCCACGTCGTGAAAACCTATAACGTTGATGGAGAGATCGTTCGCCTTTTCGAATTTGCTTCATCGGGCAAGAAATCATGCTGGTGTCGAGCATGTCTTCGAACTCAAGATAATCATCCGGATCTTTGCTGGTCAATTGTAAACTTGCAGCAAGTACCGAGTACAAAAAGCATTTCTGATCGGTCAAGTTTTGGATGTTAGGATGCGTAGGACTTGCCGGCGAGTGCCTTCGGGAGCGGAATGTAAGATGTTGCCTCCAGCGGTTTGTACTTTACCGCTTTGATGACGAGGTTGTTCAGTCGGGAAATGACCCAACCACTTCCACGCTCGGTGAAAGTGTCGATAGAACTTTGAATCTTATCGAAGACTTCGTCCAAGAAAGCAGGAACATCATTCGGGTTGTAGATTTCCGTGTATCGGGACCAGAAACCAGCCTGAATTACGGTCGTATCCCTGACAAATTCGACCCCAAGCAGATTTGGGTCTTACTATTTACCATCTGGTTTAGGCAAACCAATAAGAGCGATTGCAAGGCCAGCTGAACTGAAGTGGAAACTGAAGTGGCTCAATGAGTCTCAATTCTTCCAGCAGGGACATCACAACGCGATGCACAAGCCGATTAGAAATTTAAGCAATCCTACTTTACCAAACGATGCTGTTACTAAGGTATTTATCGACAGCAATTGCTTGTTACAAGATGACCAGAAAGAATACTTTAATGCCACGAACAAACCCATTAGAAATTTAAGAACCTACTTTGTCGAGTGACGCGGCTACGAAGAAATTTGTGCATGAAAACAGTTTCATGCTGATGAGTTTCAGCATGAAAAGCCCTTTGGAAAAAAAGAGCGATTTGTTAGTTAATTCCGGTCCTCTCTCGAGCTTCGTGTGTATGAGTCCAGGATTATTTCATAAAGCAATTTTCTACTGCAGCGATCCGAGCGTTGCACTAGTTGCTAAATGTAAAATAGGCTCGAGAGCCCTTTACATTACAAAACTAAAGAACGAACATTCGACAGTTACCGTGTTAGAAAATCCTCACGTAATAGAAAAAAATTTGCTCTCACGGTAGAGGCATTCGAAGAGTTTCACCCAGAAGACGTTTAAATCAAAGTTTGTTAAAGGTTTATTAAAGTCAATTAAACCTTGGGTGGTCTTAAGTAAAGACCTCTGCCACAGGGCAATTTTTTTTTGCTTCTTTTTTTGCTTAATTTTTTTCTTCGAGCCAGCACCTTCCACTTGCTTGTGATGTCGCACGAGTTCAGCCAGAATTTTTGCATCTTTTGTGCCTTTTTTACGGCGGATACCACCCCCGCAGTTCATCCCTCCAATCCTCCAATCCCGGCTAAAATCGGTCCTAACAGTGCTAATGGCAAAAAGCCGCCTTTCTTTTTTCGTGATCTTGTTTTGAGCGCCATATTATCTTTTTTATTATTATTATTATTTAATGAACAACTTCGACTTTGCCTCTGTCTTACTTTAGATTCATTTTCCTATCTCCAATGAGGAGAGCGTGACAAGTAGTGTTAGCTGGAACTGCTGCTCTAAACTTCAGTTTGACTTGTACGTCCACGATTCCAGATTGAAGCTTCACGGACTGTTTGGAGCAATCCAACACCACGAGAGGATAGGCTTTCTTGAACTGAAGCAAGTCAAAACTCGAGTCGATGGTGTCGTAGCAAAGCTGCCTAAATTGCTGCGCCATCTGTACAAGCTACGTACTCTCCAGTGGCAAAGTTAGTATTTAAATCGAGAAACGGATATCTTTCGGAATTTAGAGTCACGTGAGCATCTTGCAGACTGCAGTGGTCAAACACACCAGGGTTTTTAACTAAAGAGTCCTGCCTGTTTGTTTGAAAAGCTAAAACTATCCACCTAGGTTTTGCAACAGCTGAAGTAGTCAGCACGCGCCAAGTGAAGCTGGTGTTTTGAGGGAGCACGCAGCTATCGTAATGCCAATGCCTAAATCCTAAATCGACTGTCGCTCCGTGGTCAACGAGATTGTAGAGTTTAAGTTTCTACTCATCCGAGGCAGTGACATGTGGAACGATCCAGCTGATACTATTTAGAACGACTTTACCATTGGCCGCTGCCGCTGCTTTGAAGATGGCGTTAGTGTCACTCGCTCGCATGAGTGTGAGCACATGTTCAGTTCTATAGATTAGCTTATCGTAATTTTCGAAAAATCCCATGACGTGTTTCAGAGGGATGGCGAACGTAAAGCTTCCCTTGGGAGTCGTTTCAACGATGATGGACGTGTGCCGCTGTTTGTATCCCAATTTGTCTGTTAGTTCAGTAGCGACTGAAGCCGCACTATCCAGCGCCCAGCACTGGCTGAGCAGAGCTGGTTGCTCCGCCGAGCCGTAGGTGAGCAGTCCCTTCATCAGAGTACCGAACCCCGGATAATTTAACTTGTCAACTTGTTTATCACCGAGGTGGTATTTGACGTTAGAAAACAGGAACATGGGAGCGTTATTAATAAGACTAGCTACGTCAGCGTCCGTGTAAGCCGAGTCATCGTCCATCAGTAACCGCCCTTTAATCAGGAGGTAGCTGTTGGTAACGTGCAGAAATAAATCTTGGTTTTCAACATGGATTCGGATTTCCGAATTTACGTTGTTAAGATTGGTACCAACAATAGGATTGTATTCGTAGTAAGTGTAAGACTCGACCGATGAATCATACACCAAATGTTCGTTGATTTTTAAGTAATCTTCTACTACACTCATTTTCTGGGTGTTGTTATAAATTTGATGAAAGCTTTGTTTCTAGGCGTCAAACCGTTTGTTTTTTTATTATTAGAGTTAAAATTAAATCCTTTCCCTTTTTTTCCAAACACGAGCATTTTTATCCTTTTTTTAAATTAATTCGTAGATCTCAAATGAAGTCGCACCATGAGTGTCTCACCATTTAAATCCAATGGCTCGTTGGTCTGCGACGTGAGCCAAACTCTTATACTTCTGATTAACTTTGTAGTAACTGGGAGGTAAATTAAATTATGCGGGGACTCTATGATTTTGAAACCGGGTGGTGAATTGGGATAAAAGGAGTATAAAGTGGGCTGAGTGTCTCTGTTTAGGTACGAATTACCGATGATATCCGCGTGTACGAAAATTGTGTTGATGCTTATTATGTCGACTGTATTTTGACTTTCTTGACTACAAACCCAAAACTGGAGCTAAACTCTTTTCATCCGAAAAAGATATTCCGTAATTCGGATCGGTAATTATCAAGTTGGTTCTTATTCGGGAGAATCGTAATGGCATCCTTGCTGTGGCCATTTGAATCTATCGCCGACTTGAGAAATTTATTCAAATCTTCGATTTCGTAAGCACCGGGACTTACTAACACTTTGTGCCATGAAGCACCAGCATCTGTAGTGTACTGAATTTCGTTATTTCTCGAAGTGATGTTGTGAATGCTGTTATAAGTATCTAAATTAAGCAGAGCCAATTCGTAATTTTTTTCAGAGTCCAAATGAATGGGTGTGTTTAGATTAATTTTCAAGTTGGAGTCTTTGCCGGTGAGAATAATCGAACAGGAATCCATGTTGTCTTTTTTTTTAAAGAGATGAAAAAAGATTGTACTATAGTAAAAAAGAGCAACCGTAAAGATAAAATATTGCGTCAAATGTAAACGTTCGACTCCTAACCAGTCGAAGGCCCAGTTTCTCCAACGTCACGAAACAAGAGACCGATGAAGATTGTGTTTTGTGATGTATGTGGTACAAAAAAAGCTTACTTTGTCAAAACGGGGAAGGGACTCGTGAACAAAATCATAGATAACTTGCCCATTGAAATACATTTACCGGGGTATCAATACTGCGGTCCTGGAAATCAGCAGAAGAAGCGACTGGCACGAGGAGATCCTGGAATAAATAAACTAGACGAAGCGTGCAAAGAACACAATATAGCTTACGCCGAGATCTCGGACTTAAAAGATCGCCACACCGCCGATGAAGTTCTAATTTCAAAAGCTCAAAGGGTGAGAGAGGATCCATCACTAGCATGGAGGGAAAAGCTAGCCGCTTCCCTCGTTAAGAAAATCATGAAAACAAAACTCAAGTTCTGAATGATAAATAAAAAAAATGGATCAACTCGTAAACGAACTTCACAAAACGACGCGGAAAAATTTTCCGAGACAGAAGGTGATTGTACTGGGTAAATGATCTATGGCAGGCTGACTTGGTGGAGATGATACCGTACGCTAAGCTAAATAAAGGTTTTAACTACCTGCTGACTTGCATTAACGTCATGTCCAAGTTTGCTTGGGCCATTCCTCTTAAATCTAAAACTGGTCTAGATGTTACCGAAGCTTTGAAGAAAATACTCTCAGGAGCGACCGCCCCTAAAAATTTGCAAGTCGATTTAGGTAGTGAGTTCTACAATGAAAATGTCAAAGCGCTACTTAGGCGCCATAACATCAACATGTACAGTTCCGGTAAAAAAAAACGTATTCGTTATACGGTAGAAGTTGCAGGGTTAACATGTGTGACTCTGAACGAAAACTTTGATATCTCGAAAACTACTGGACAGAATTCAATGAAACAAAAACTGGGTTGCTTATTATGCTATCAGTTATATTTCTATGCATATTACATGTGATGGTAAGTAGACAAATATAATTGGCCAAGCGAGCAGCACGAGTTGGTAACTAATAATATATCTCATAAATTACTAGATAGAATTGAACAAAACAAAAACTGGATTAATTGTTATGATAATTATATGCTGTATTTCTATACGTCTGACATGCAATACTCAGCAGAAAAATATAATATGCAATTCAGTCTTTGTTTCATGAAAATCCTTCACTGGTTTTCGAGACATCATCAGATATCATTAAGTTTTTCTCGCTCGGCCAATTATTTTCAGTCAGTTAAGTAGTATTTAATAAGGGTAGAAATACAGTAGACAATCTAATAAGCAGTTCAGTTTTTGTTTCATGAAAATCCGTCCAGTAGTTTTCAGGATAACTGATTTTCTCCATGGTTGTTATTACGACCCTCGATATAACGAAAAAGGGCGATTTTTTTTTACCGGAACTGTACTCTACGTACTCTGAGAAGAAAGTGAGCGTAGTTGAACGCTTTAACAGAACACTGAAAACTCGAATGTGGAAAAAATTCACCAGGCAGGGGAATTACAAGTGGATTCAAATTATCGACGAGTTGGTTTCGCAATACAACGACACGGTTCATTCCACCACAAAACTGAAACCTAGGGAAGTAACCAGACACCATGAACCGATGCTGTGACGAACTAGCCCTAAACAACTTCTGAAGAAACCCAAGTTTGCCGTAGGAAATAAAGTCAGGATTTCTAAAGTTAAAAAAATTTTTGACAAAGGTTATTTGCAAAATTTTACCAACGAAGTATTCACGATCCGTGAAGTGCAAAAAACCCAACCAGTTACGTATCTTTTAAAGGATGAGTCGGGTGAACCGGTGCTCGGAGGTTTCTACGAACAGGAAATTCAAAAAACCCAAGTTCCAGATTTATTTCTAGTGGAGCAAGTATTACGTAAAAAGAGGGGAAAAGATGGGAAAATGCTTTATTTCGTTAAATGGAAGAGCTATGACTCCAAGTACAACAGTTGGACAGATAATTTAGATAGTTTAAGCTGAATTCAGATGCCCATAAGCTAGAGTACTGACTGCATCGTCGTAGACCCTTCTCTTGTCGTCGTAGGGACTGAAAGCCAACTTGTTGATGGTTTTTAGTTCATGCGCCTACGAACGAATGTAAGACCCCAAAGTTCTCACGATGCTATTATTAAACAGCACATTCTTGTACGTTGCATGTACCACTTGTGCTGTTTTCTTAATGCCTTTGCAAGCCATTTTGTTCTTCCCATGTAAAACGCTGTACAGCTTCGACTTTAACCCTACAAACTCGGAAATTGGACACCCCGAGCTCTCGTCTTTCATCTTCCCCAATACTTTTTTGTTGATATTGGAGTGTAAGAAATGATCTTTTGGGTAGTCGGATGTGTCGAACAACGACGTATCTTCTTCCATATCTTTGTAAATATCATCCGTTTATATCGAATAAAATAAACTATCCGTGTCCGTGACTAGGAGCTTACATCTCTCTGGTTCGTACTTTTTCATCATGCGGTCATAGTGAAACCGGTAGACTAACAACTTTGATAATTCCAAGACGCTAAACCCAACCACGATGGGCTTGTTCAAGATGATATTTGCGGGAGTCTTTGTAAATATTACCAAATCCTCGCTTAGAGAAGTGAAACTCGTGGTGAGGGGTGAGACGCGTACTTGATAGCTTTCTCTTTCGTCGTTGCTATCAAGACGTTGTTTCTCTTGCGCTTGTTCTCTATCGTCTTACCAAAAATCAAATTATTTTGCAGTTTGTAGAGGTTTTTGTCAAAATCATTACTAGTTGCTTGCCGTTTCTCGTTATTAAACTGTATGTAAGGTTTCAGCCAGGGGGCTTGCTTAAAGCTGATCGCTCTGTGTATTTTCTTGATAACCATGCCAAGAGAGATGTAATATTTCAAATTCCTATAGGGCACCACGTAGTTTGTCTTTGAGCAAAGGTTAGTTGTTAACTTTAGGCCTTTGCTGTACGTTAACCGCAAGTCCTCTATTGCCCGACGGTTGAAAGGAGAAAGTATAGACTTTGTGATTTTCATGTGCTCCGGGGCTAATGGGAAATCATTGTGTGATGCATGAAGCATCTCGGGGTATTCCAAGTCAACTTCTAATATCAGCCCCGTATCACTCTTATCTCCGTAATTATCAAGATTTATATCCTCGAGCTGGTCTTCCAGCACCCATTCGTACTCTCCAGTCGGTAGATACTCGCACATTACATAACTGTACAAGCTGTTGAAGTCCAAAAATATGATGTAAGAATTCTTTTTATCAGGGTCGAAGGTAGATGGTATATACGGGTTGTTGGCTTTAGCGTATCTTCTAGCTATAAACGAGACACTACCTCTTATACCCTTTTCTACCGTAAGATGCATGTCAATGTTAGTGAAGAGATACAAAGACATTCCCGTCCTCATGAGCGCCGCGTCCCAAGATAGCGAGGGTGTAGAAATGTAATGGGAGGGGTCCAATACGTAACTAGCCAAACTAGTTGCTCTAAAGTTTTCAAAGACATCGGCTAAAAGTCCGACGTCCGTCCACAAATACAGGTCATGGTAATCTCCAAACGTTTTGCATTTGCCTAAATCCCAAATCTTCATCGCGTGTTGATAAGATTCGGAGCAGATCGCTCCTTTCAATAACGAGACAAATGCCGATATGGGAGGTAAACACTTCTCCTCAAACACTTCCACATTTGTCAGGTATTCATACGGAAACACACCTTTTTGCCTAAGACCTCGTACAAGCTCCATCGATTCACCTTCGAAAAGCTTGTCCATGATGTTGAAGCACTTCAAGTTCGAAGTTAGAGTTTCCAACGTTGCCGTCATAAACGCTAGACTATCTATGAAAGTAAAACCGCCTAATTTCATGCCGCTGATTCTTTCCTTGTTCTTAGAGATGATCCTGACATTATGCAGAGCCTTCAAATCTTTAAACGAATTCAAAGCCTTCACGACGAAATGACCGTCGTATTTTTCAAAATTATGCATAACAACCGCTATGTTTTTATTCAAAGTGTAAGAAAAGTTACACTTGCTGTGCGCGGCTCCTCTAAATTCACCGGTGAAGTGGTCGTGGTCTCGTACTTTCGTAAATCCGTTAAACTTTTCTTGGGGTGGAGTAAATACTCCTTGTTTGCAGATATGGCACACCGCAGCATTTTTGTACAGCAACCCCTGTTCCTTGGTTAAATGTTTCATTCGTTGCTTGTGGGAATCCCCATAAGCCACGATCTTTTTCTGCTCCTCTAATATAGATTCGAAGAAAACTTGCACGCAGTCTATTCCTCTGTATAACTTTTTAGAAAATACTCCACCTAAGTGGTCAACAATCACGTAGGCAAAACTGCAAGCTTGGTGAATATGGTTAACTCTGGTGTATGTATCGTTTCCATCGCATCTGGAGACTGGGTGCAGCACTGCTTCAAAGTCCACGTAAGCTATGTACAGTAGGCGACAACGAGTTTGTCCACACAACAATGGTAGGCCTCAACAATGCAACTTTTAAGGCGAGGATTGCAGTTTATTCATTGTTGGAAGCAGTACCCTTCAATCGGTTCCCGCTGTTGTAATAACTATCCACCAAAAACCAAAACTGGTAAGAGAAGCCGCCAAGTTTACAAAAAGGGTCGGCCTTTCAAAGTAGTGATATCATTCAACCAGCGAAAGGCCGCCAAGGTTAATCCTATTAGCCAAGTTAATCGCACCTACTTAGTTCGTAGGTTAAATGAAAACTAGAATATTGCTACTAGCGGTTTTAATTTAATTTAACGTCCAAAGTATTATTCGGTGCGATTAACTTGGCTAATAGAATTAACCTTGGCGGCCTTTTGCTGGTTGAATGATATCACTACTTTGAAAGGCCGACCCTTTTTGTAAACTTGGCGGCTTCTCTTACCAGTTTTGGTTTTTGGTGGATATCACGACTTTCATAGGCCTGTGAATGACAAAAATCTCGCGATGTAATTGTCACCCCTACCTTTTTTGTGTGGACGATGTGCATTTTGTTTCCTAATCTTCTTTCCAGAAAAATTGTCCCTTTTATCGTGGTGGGGCAGATAATTCAGTTTGGATTCGTGTACCGTAAAAAAAGAGACCAAACCTTTGCAATAAAAGATAAAGATATTCTGTCTCTTAGTGAACCACCTATTTGCAAAAACAGTGCATTCTGACAATATAAGTAGTGAAACGATAACCGTGCAACACTTAAGCATGTTATAATCTACTGTTGAATGACAATACGAACAATGGTTACAACAATAATTTTGCAGTTACGAGCCACTTCAGGGCCACGTGCTTCTAGCTGCAACCCCCATTTTAGAAAAAGGCACTTCCCCATATGACGCTTTACCTGTCTGCCAAAATTTAGATCTGGCAACTTTCCCTAATGAGCTGTGGACGTGTCGTTATACCCTATGAGAATTAACATGGGAGCCTGCGGACTATTTACTAGTTACTAGTTACCAGTAACACAAATCAACGTTATTGAGGACACTTTTTCACCATGAAGGAGACGTTCCCACATTTTCGTGTTGACGTTTTCTTTGTTACTGGACCGAAGACACCTGATTCAAACGATTTGCAAAGATTTCTACCGCATGGGGAATTTACACCAGTATGCTGAAATCACGTATAAGTTGGTTTCAGTTAAAAGACACGGTCTGCTAGTGAGCCGCCATCTGAAAACAATAACACTTTAGCAATTACGCTCTGACAATTAAGCTCCAACAACATAAAACGTCTACTTGGCGGCGACACACTAGTGTGTGTCTAGATTTGTTGTTTGTTCGGCTTTTATTGTAGGATACTAGAAACGAAAAATGTCCGAGGGATTTATTTTCTATTTTGTGACTTAAAGGAGTAAAGGAAACGCATCATCTGAATTGAATTCCGTAATAAATGGTAACCAAATCTCAGCTATGTGTAGTGTATCGAACTAATATAATTTCTTTTAATGAACTAAACTAAAACATATAAACAAACAAAAAATAGTTAAAACATGTTTTTAAAACTTGGCATTGTCCGAAAATTAGTCACGTTATTTGCAATGTAGACACTATATTTTACTTCTTTTTTTTCGGAGCACGAACCCAAACTGAGTTTTACACAGGTTAGCACAACAACAAAAGTTTTTTTGTCACTTTTCAAGAGCATCAATTGACTTTTAATATTGTGATACAGCCAAACCAAAAATATTGTTTCCTACGTTTTTGTTCGTAAGGGATTCGAACAAATAAAGATGTGAGCTTATTGCCCTTGGTTTTCAGATTTAAAATGCCAGCAAATCTGAGTAATAATAGCTTGAATAATAGTAATTCAAACTCTGCCGTGCCATCTTAATCAGAACATCAAAAGTTTAATTCGTAGAGCAAAGGATATGTGTTATCACAACATTAATCAACTGTCTGACCAGTAAAAGTTAATTAAGTGGTTCTCATGAGCACCCGCATGGGTTTTTGCTTAGCACATGGACAGCACGAAATGATTCCCATAGCATGTATAACATTTTTCTTGTTTCCTCGTTTTCTCTTTTAGTTCACAGAGTTTCACAATACATTAAACTAACTTTTAAACGATTTGGTTGACATTTCACGACAAGGGAGCTTTGATGATGAAACTCACAAGTTTAAAGACGAAATATTTCTGAAATATTCGAGTCTGTGTAAGCCGTTAATATTACGAGCAACTATAAGGAGCCCAAGCTATAAGGCTAGTGTACCCGAGCACTAAAATAAAACAGCAAAGCTTGCATTGTTAGCTTCAGTGTAATAGCACCTTGGTCGGCAGAGTAATTGCAATTTTTGGAACTCGTAAATTCTACACAAATATAACGCTAGTGATATTAAAAAATTAAACAACTAAAGCTCAAGTCTTAATTTTCCAGGACCCTAACCCCCCCCCCCCACCCTTCCTAAGAGCCGTTCAGATGTGTGGCACAACTAAGAACTCTGATCTAAAGATATATTGTCTTTTTTAACACGCAATATTTTAATTTTAATTATTTTTTCACTATTGTTTCGAAAGCTCGACTTTGCAAAATATTTCTAACACGATTAAAAATACTTTAACGTCATAAATGTTGCAGTATACTGTTAAGCTAGTTACACAAGTGGGCAGGTATTTGTCTGACTTTGCTGCTGCACATTGTTGTGCTACATTCAGGCAAATATAAATTATGTAAATAATTAACTGAACAAAAAAACGGTTTCGCAGTTTAAAAAATCATTAAGATCTGTATCCCCATGAAACTCACAGCTGTGAAGGCACACAAATAAAAAACTGAGTTCAATCAAAGAAAACGAAATATAATTTGAACACCAATTCTTGGAACTAGCGTTCAAATCATAGTTCGTTTCATTGGACTGAATTCGAATCTGTTTTTTATTTGTTTCCCATCTCAGAGTTTTATGGGGCTACGAGCTTTAATGCTTTTTCTAAACCGTGAATCTGTTTTTTTTGCTTAGTTAATTATTTACATAATTTATATTTGAGTGAAAGTAACGAAACAATGGTGCACCAGCAAAGTCGGACAAATACTTGCTGTTAACGTAACTAGTTTGATAGTATACAATATTTATAACGTTGAAGTATTTTTAATCGTGTTAGGAAATATTTAGCAAAGTAAAGGCTTTCAAAACAAAGGCGAAAAAATAATTACTTGATTATCAGAAGAAATTAGAAGAATGGCTGTGTTGTCAGTGTTAGCAGGGCAGTGATCTGGAGGTCATGGATTCGAAACTTTTTTTAAATATTCGAAGTAAATGAATTCCATATTGTACTTTATGTTTTATTTCCTCCTTTATATTTACAGTATTTTTTTTTATTTATATTTTTTCGTATTGTTATAAAAAATAGCAGCCAGTCCGCACAAAATCTAAGGGATTGCATGCCCTGGTTGCTGTTCATTATACATTTCTGCACATTTTATTCATATTAATATTTGTGCATTATTTACAGTAATCAATTTTAAATCTTGAAACTGAATGGAAGGAGACTAGGAATACATTACACCATTGTTAATCTTTGTGCCTTTGTCGTTCTTAATTTCAGCAAGTTTTTTTGCAATAGATTGGAAAGATTCGTTTGCCAGGGGGGTTGAGGCATTTTGAGGTTAATTATTTATATTGAGGTTCTTCCATTTATTATATACGAGACATTTTAAAAATAAGCCTCATCGGTATATTTAAAAAAAATTGAAGTTTGGACAAGCATTGAAAAGGACGAGGGGGGAAGCGGGTGAAGTTATCGTAGTCGGTATGAGAGGACAGCTGGGACTAGGATACTTCTTAACCCCCGAAAACAATTACGACATGTAAAATAAGCGTTTAACTAAAGTTGGAGCAGGTATAAACTCTGAAGACGTGGTCAATTATTCTCAGATTGGTACTCTGGCAACGGAAATTCAGAAACTTAAAACCGACTTGCCTCCTGTCATTACTTTTCTCAGGGATAAGTTGGCTTCCGCCATTTCTAGAATCAAACAAAATGCGTTATATTTAGATAAGGTTGATGGGAATTTTTACCCCAAGAAGAAGCAAATTAAGGACACTGCTTTTCCCAGGCCCGCTGCTGATGCAGCATCAAAAGTATACGTTAACAGAAATTGCTTATTACAGGACGACCAGAAAGTATACTTCAACGCAACCCACAAGCAGATTAGAAATTTACGCGTTCCTACTTTGGCGGATGATGCTGTTACTAAGGTGTTCTTCGACAACAATTACTTGTTACAAGACAAACAGAAAGAGCTCTTTAATGCTACAAACAAACTGGTTAGAAACCTAAGCGAACCAACTTTGCCGAATGACGCGGCTACGAAGAAATTTGTGCATGAAAACAGTTTCACGCTGATCAGTTTCAGCATGAAAAGCCCTTTAGAAAAAGCGAGCTATTGGTTCGTTAATTCCGGTCCTCTCTCGAGCTTCGTGTGTACGAGTTCAGGTTTAATTCATAACGCAATTTTCGACTGCAGCGATCCGAGCTTTGCACTAGTTGCTAAATGTATAAAAAGGGACAAGAGCCCTTTACATTACGAAACTAAAGGACGAACATTCGACAGGTACTGTTTTCGAAATTCTTTACGTAATAGAAAAAAATGTGCCCATCGCGGTAGGGACATTTGAAGAGTTTCACCCAGAAGACGTTTATTTCCAGTTAGATTTGCACGTAACTTTTGAATAGATGACTCTTCTCATCCTATCCAAAACAGCTTCATAATTACGAGCCTTAGAGAAGGCACTTAGGACAAATAAGCAAAAGTGGCCAACACCAAATCCGGTCAAAGTTTTGAACTCGTTCGTAATTGTATTTAATTCCCGGTCCCTATAGTTTACGACTGACCGGGGAGGACCCATTTGCCAAAACTATTGAAATAACAAGGTTCTCCCGAAATGGTGGAATAAGCTACCTAGTGACATCCTTCTCCATTGTGGAAATCTTCCAAGTTTACGATTCTGTTTTCACCAATAGGCCAAAGTCTTAAGGGAAACGTGTCTTTACTAAAAGTACCTCTGAATTTTGGAATATTCATTACTCTAGCCAATCCTCTTAAAACAATGTTTGTTAAAGGTTTATTAAAGTCACGGGGCAAATTTTTTTTGCTTCTTTTTTTGATTAGTTTTTTCTTCGAGCTGGAACCTTCCACTTCCTGTTGATGTCGCACTAGTTCAGCCAGAATTTTTGCATAGTTTTGTGCCTTTTCTACGGCAGATACCACTAAAGGTGCACCGATGTTGACATCGGAAATCGGACAATGTCCGATGTGGAAAGCTGGCCGATGTACCAGATTTTTTTTTTTGGAATTTCGTTACCTAAGCTCAATATTCCTACAAAGTTCATATAAAGATTAACGTAGTTCGTTAAAGATTAGCGTAGGCCTAGTTAAATTGCAATTCAAGCCTATAAACAACGTTTTGTAATCTTGGTCACCTTGGTCGAGTGAGTTAAAAAAATTGTCGTCACCCATAGAGACTGGAGTGAGACATTTAACGAAATATTTATTCTTGAGAAAACTATTGTATTCGTGGTACGTGTAAAACTCGACCAATGAATCGTACACTAAAGGTTCGTTGATTTTTAAGTAATCTTCTACTACGCTCATTTTCTAGGTGTTATGAATTTGATAAAAGCTTTGTTTCTAGTTGTCAAAACGTTTGTTTTTTTATTATTAAAGTGAAAATTAAGAAAGAGTCCTTTCCCTTTTTTCCAAATACGAGTATTTTTATCCTTTTTTTTATTTAACTCGTAGATCTCAAATGAAGATGCATCGTGAGCGTCTCGTCATTTAAATCCAACGGCTCGTTGGTCTGCGAAGTGAGCTAAAATCTTATATTTCTGTTTAATTTGGTAGTCACCGGGAGGTAAATTAAATTATGCGGGGACTCTTGGGATAAAAGGAATGTTAAGTGGGCTGAGTATCGTTGTTTAGGTAAGAATTGCCTCTGATGTCAACATGCACGAAAATTTTATTGACGCTCGTAATGTCGACAGTATTTTGACTTTCTCGACTTCTCATGTATTTGCCCACTTCAAACCCCAAAACTGGAGCCAAACTCTTGTTGCCCGAAAAGGACAAGCCGTAGTTTGGATCGGTAATTATTAAATCTGTTCTTAGAGTGTTTAGATTCAGGAGAATCGTAATGGCATCCTTGCTGTGCCCATTTGAATCTATCGCCGACTTGAGAAATTTATTCAAATCTTCGATTTCGTAAGCCCCCAGGGTGACTAACACTTTGTGCCAGGAAGCCCCAGCATAGGTCGTGTATTGAATTTCATTATTTTTTGAGGTGATGTTATGAATGCTGTTATACAAGTCTGAATTAAGCAGAGCCAATTAGTAATTTTTTTCAGAGTCCAAATGAATGGGAGTGTTTAGATTAATTCTCAAACCAGAGTCTTTGCTGGAGAGAATAATTGAACAGGAATCCATGATGTTGCATTTTTTTTAATGCGATATACTCAGAAATGAGAAAAAAATGTGAACGTTCAAAGGGCATTTGCATGACTCCTCCAGTTTTGGGAACCCTACAATGTTGCTCATTCATCATTTTTACACTTTGAAGCATTTTAGAGTTATCACAATGAGAAAGCTCACGAAGCACTCGTACGAAACCTACAGTTTTGAGACCCCTTCCCAATTTTAGTACCCCTCATACTGTTATTTATTCGTCATTTTCATGCTTGAAAGCTCACGAGAGTTCTTACAACGCAAATGCCCCGAAAGCATTAGAACTACCCACACGGACAATGTCACGTTACCTTCCCGCTCGGACACATTTAGTTAGCAATAAGATCACGTAGCGAAAGGACAGTTTTTGGTAGCAAAAGGACACTGATGTAGCAAAAAATCAAATTTTGGTAGCAAAAGGCACTTTCCAATGGGTTACCTCGACCCATCTTGGCTATGGCCGCACTTCCAGTATGTAAAAAGCTAATAAAAAGCACTTTCCCACCCACCTCCAGATCGATGAAAACCCACGCGTGTGAAACGGGTACTTTCCCCCAGATCGATGAAAATGGAAAAAAAGTGCCAAATTGCACTTTCCCACCCTCTTCCAGATCAACGAAAACCCGCGCGCGGGAAGCGGGTATCCCTCCTCCGGATCGATGAAAACGGAAAATAGCCAGCAAAAAGCACTTTCCCACCCCCCTCCAGATTGACGAAAACCTGCGCGCGGGTAGCGGACACACCCCCTCCCCATCCAGATCGACGAAAACAGAAAAAGTGCCAAATTTC
Source organism: Lithobius niger (assembly GCA_023313725.1). Lineage (NCBI taxonomy): Eukaryota > Metazoa > Arthropoda > Chilopoda > Lithobiomorpha > Lithobiidae > Lithobius > Lithobius niger. Next base: position 14,291 of record JAHWFP010158841.1, on the reverse strand, counting down.
ACTTTCCCACCCTCCTCCAGATCGATGAAAATGGAAAAAAACAGCAAATTGCACTTTTCCTTCCCCTCCTCCAGATCAACAAAATTGAAAAAAAAGGCAAAAAGCACTTTCCCCCCTCCTCCAGATCGACAAAAAATAGCGCAAGTGAAGCGAATTTTTTAAGGGTCCATTTATGCGAAAATTACACGCGCAGAAAGTGGGATTTTTGGGGGTGTCTGTCCCTGCCATATCGCCAATCCCCTCTACTTATAGAAGACTAAAATACACAAAAATAAAAAAAGGCACGCGATACACAAGATAGTGACTTTGTCTGAGGTCTGAAATGTAGATTATAGCACGGTGGCCCTGGATGCTCACTTCGTTCATATTACTTCCTTCACACGTACAGCTGTGAACTTCACACATATACCTCTGAACTTCATAGTTATATCAACCAACTTCGTACTTCACACATACAACTATGAACTTTACACATATATCTGTGAACTTCATAGTTGTATCTATGAACTTCATGCTTCACACATGCAACTGTGAACTTCGTAGTTATGAACTTTATATACTTCACATACAACTGTGAACTTCGCACTTTGAACTTCACATATGCAAGTGCAAAGTTCACAGTTGTAGGTGTGAAGCATTAAGTTCATAGATATAACTATGAACTTCACAGATGTAAGTGTGAAGTTCACAGTTATATTTGTGAAGTGTAAAATGCGAATGAAATGAGCCTCCATAGCCACCACGGTACGGCATCGTGGTGGCAGAAGAATGAACTAATAAATCCAGTCAGCTGGGGAAAGGAGGTGTATGTGGGATGTAGGACTTTTGTTCAACAGTGAGATTTTTTATTTATTCCACACGGGTTTAACCCGTGTCTAGACAAGCCACGAACCAAAATTTCAAACTAACTTTAACGACCTTGCCTTGTCTAGAGGCATGATTCTTAAGCGCTTTAGTCCCAGATATACAAGAGGTGGACAGAAATCATTACGCTAGGGGAGAAAAGAGGATAGTAACTTTTTTGGTTAGAACGCCCTAAGATAAATTAATCTTTCAAGGATTACATACTTCTCATAACATACTATTTCTAAACGAAAAAGGAGCTAGAAAAATTTAAGTTGTCACCATTTATTAATTTGCTTCTTTTTTCCTTCCCGTTTTGGCAACTCAAGTACATAATAATACAAAACTAATATTTAATAAAAACAAATTCTAATTTCTTCTTAACATTTATTTTCTGTACAATAGTCTAAATTCTTAATTCATTATCATGACTTTAAATTATTAGGTAAATTATGTTTAGCACCTTGTTTACAAAACCTTAACCTTCAGTAGGTGGCAAAAATTGATTATCAGTGGCGTTACAATTAATTCTTTCGGTTGTGGGCCCTCACGTGACGGAACAAGTTACTCGCTTAGAACGGGAGGATATTTCTCTTTTCAATTTTCTTTCACTCTTCTTTCATTCTTTCTTTCATTCTTCGCACTGAAGAAAGAGCTTCGTGAATCGATACATTTTTGGGCAAATTGCCGAGCCCACACTAGTAAATGAACTTTTCCTGGTAAAACGTGACGACCAAATTTCTCCTATAAACCTTGGTATGCACGTATAATGAAAGAAAGGACAAGAATTAATAAATTTTCTCATAAATCACTGATTAACAACATTTCTTGAACAATTTCTCAAATTCCAGGCTTCAGAAATTAATAATTCGACCACAATTCAAAATTCGCCCTTACACAATGAGTAAACGACCCAATGTACTCGGCCATTACAGGGTGAACCGATAAACCAATTTACACTTGGTCCAAAACGAGTAAAAAATAATTGGGAGAGTATCCAAATTGTTCAAGCCATTTTTCATTTACGCCAGCATACGAGAGAAATAAATAATTCCCTATAATTTAGTAATTACTTCAATATACGGTCAATCTTCTTGCCCCTCCTTTTTTTTTAAGAGTTCCAATTCTCGCCCACCACAGCAATTAATTCAAGAATAATTTAACGGTATTCACATTTGTTGAATTGAATTGTCTTAATTTGATTCTAACTCAGAGAGAGACTATGCAAATTGCGAATAGCTTTAGGGCTTGGTAAATATATCTGCCAGGTTTTGTTGGGTGGATACATACTCCAGCACAATCTTGTCTCCATTCAGGGCGCCATGCACAAACTTGTATCGAATATCCACATGCTTTGTTTGCGGCTATCCTTGGCAAATGCGATTGCGGCTTGGTTGTCGCAATATATAATGATCGGCATATGCACAGGGATCCATGGCACTTCTTGTTGGACTGCAAGTAACCAGATCACCTCACATGTTGTCGAGGACAGTCCAATAAACTCGGCTCCATGGTAGAAAGTGCGATACATCTTTGTTTGTGCGCTCTCCAGGATATGGTATCCCGGACAGTAAGACCACGTACCCACACCAGGACTTCCGGTTGTCGATACTAGAAGCCCATGAGCTGTCTGTGTAGAAACTGAGTACGGGTACTTTTGTTGTCGGCTCACAGATGATGCCTAGGTCTTGAGTAGTCGACGTGTACAATAAGACTCTCTGCAGACTTCTCCAATGATCTTGACCAGGGTTAGCATTATATTGTGCTAAGGCGATCACGGAAAACAAAATGTCCGGGCGAGTTCGTGATGCGACGAACATCAAAGCACCGATCAGTGATCTATAGGTTGTAGCATCTTCTGGGTGTGAACCCTGGGCTTTGCGAGAAGTAAGCAGTTCTCCCGCTTCCATTGGCACTTGAACTGGCTTCAGGTTATCCAACTTGTAGTGTGACACAAGTTTTTGGATATATCCTTTGATGTAATGTTCAGAAACCATTTCTGCGTTCAAATTCCACACCGACAAATCTCCTAAGTTCCCTTAGGTTCTTTAGATCGTATTTGTCAGATAAGATGTTGATTACCTCGTTCTTGGTGCGGTGGTCCTTGGCGAAGATCGCAAGGTCATCAACATATACTAAAACAACAGCTTTGCTTATATGTGTATATGCAATTTGTCGCTTGAATTTTGTTGAATCCAAGATCTTCAAAGGCTTTATCCAGGTCTGCGAACCACTGTCTGCCGGATTGATGCAGACCATACAATGCTTTATGTAGCCTCCAGACTACGTTCCTGGCTTCTCAATATCCACGAGCTGGTTGCAGATACACTTCTTCTTGAAGGTTGCCGTATAAATACGCGCACTTCACATCAAGGTGACATGTTACCCATCCGTAACAAATCACTAGTAACACGAAGAAGTATCACACTAGAGTGAAGTCGATGACGTGTGAGTATGTCTCGAAATAGTCATGCCACTTCTTTTGTGTGTTACCTTGGGCGACGAGTCTTGCTCTGTACTTGGCAGGTTTACCGGTTGAGTCTTGTTTGACTGTGAGCCGATGGTCTTCTTCTCAGAGTTTCTTTTAACTGACGTATAAACCTGTCGTTGTTGCAGGGTGGACATTTCTTCATCCATAGCTTTTCTCCATTCGTCAGATTGTTCTGAACGCACTGTTTCCTCGAAGCTAGACGGAATAGAGATACTTGCATATAGGGCTTCCGGGTCCGGTAGATCTCCAAATGGATCTTCGTCGTCGTCTTGATATTTCTCTGGTTCTTTTACAGGGCTTTCTTCCTCACGAGTCCGTCTTTGATAGAGTGGGCTGTTACTCCAAGTCTCGTGAAAAACTTCTTCTTCTTCATCAGTGTCCTCCAGCTTAGACGGTGTTGTCACACTTCGGACACGATCACCAGTAGTTTGCTGACGATTCAATACGCTAAAGGTAAATGATGGTATGCTGAAAGGGAGTTGGTATCGAATACAATACTGAGCGACTTCTCTGATAGACCGTTGGCGTGGTCAACCGTTATGTCGATAGTAGATATCTGCTCTGCCTTTTTCCCGTCCTTTTTTCTGATTACTACTTGTGGAGTCGTCACTTGTGTGGTCCACAATGGCAGCCATCAATTTCATGTCTATATGTTAACCCTACCTAGATAACCCTTTAACTACTAATAGGCTATTCCATAATTGTATATAGTAAACACACACACCTCCCACACACGACACACACGACACATCACACGACTTCCTGTTACGATTGTATTTAAGGTGGCCGTCTACCATAAAAAATACGATTTTGAAAAAAAATTGTATTTTTTTTACTGCATTTCACGTTTTCTTATGGTATTTAGTGTTTGAAATTTAAATATTAAAAAAAAATCCAGCAGTTTTTATATAAAACTTTAAAATTTGTACCCTAGTCACACGAATTTTTACGAAAAAAAAGCTCATTATATATGCACAAATTTCAAATCGTTGTAACTTAGCTTCTAATTACCGTAGAAAACAAAATAAAGTTCTAGTTGAAGCGCTTTAGTTTCTGTGTCGGGCACATTGAAAGGTCAAAGAAATTTGTAACACGCAATTTCATTGGTTCTTGTCCTACCTTCCGCTTCACTAAGGCACTCGGCTAGGGCCAATCAGGAGCGAGCTCTCAAAAGCTTCGGCGAGCGAGCTCTCAAAAGGTCGTGTCTGCGATCGCATATCCTACGTTCAATCGGAGTAGCATTCGGTATTTGATGCTACAATCACTTTCAATGAAGGTGAAACATGTAGAAAACTCATCTTTCAAAGACTAGGCATTGAAGATGTTTTCTACTGCGCCGAATACTTGGCTCAAGCAAATGAGGTTCCCATAAAGAATGCTAGAAAAGCTGCTCTAGACAAAATAAAACAAGATAGAAAGAGAAGAAACAATGTCCGTGCGAGTGAAACCGAAGCAGATGACTCTTACGTAGCTGGAGGTCACTAGGTCTGCACAAAATTGGAAAAAAATACAAATTTTGACTTAAGTGGCCATTTTCTCAAATTGAGTTTTTTATGGGAAACTTCATCTTCATGTCAAGATTCTGACCAAACTATGACATGTATTTCTCTGAAATTTTTTGAGGATGATAAGGGTGGGGTTAATATCAGACTGAACTAGAATAATGAAGCTGAGTCTATATTAGGCCTAGGAAAAAATTTCTAGGTGCCCCATGGTCAAGGTTTTCATTGGTTTCGTTTTTTTATTTTACCACTTTTCATGAAAAAAATTATTTCCCTGTTTTGATTGTAAATATCTTCATAATTCTAGTTCAGATTACACCTGACCCAACACACATCATTTAAAAAAATTTTCGTGCTGATGAGATGAAAAATGACGGATATATCTTGTCATGATTAAAGGACAAAAAATTTGCATAATTAAGAGTTGGAGGGGAGGGGAGGTGCAAGACACAATTTTTTTTATGCAAATCCCCTTTGTATCATTAAGGGAGTATGTCGACCAAAGTTTTATGGAAAATACTTGTAATATTAAAGAATTAGTTTTTAGGGTAGACTGCCACCTTAAAGAGAAGTAAACAGGAAGTTCGCTGTCTTATCAGCTGTAGCCTACACTCTGGTAGACGATGTGAGTTATTACCATTGGTGCCCACGCTGGGCTTAGGTGTGTCCCCGCCAAGGACATCACAGTTGGCGATGAGTCCGGTACCTTTGGCAATCTTTAAAAACTTAAGCTTAACCTGATAGGTCTTCAACCACACCTTTGCTCCATATTAGTGGTACGTTGCAAATTTTTTTCATTTTGGCAATGAAAATTAGTGCTCTGAAATCCTATCAGAGTTTAAACTTTTTCAAACCGTGTTATTTTGTCGTGGTAGTGCTGTGTGGTACGTACTGATAATAGTTAAATTTAGTACCTTAACAACTAGAACCGAAGTGGGCAATTGGATTTATTATGATTAATTTTACCTTGGCAGTGTTCTAGAGCGACGCACTGGCGTGTCCGCACAGGCAGTACTATAAACCTGAAGGTTCGAAAAATGCGCTGCTAAATTAACCCTTGTAAATTTGATTGTGCTATTGCCCATATTCGGGCTAATGTGTGCCGTGTAAAATTTAACACCGTAGGTTTATGCTCAAACTGAGTGAAATATGGTCTGTGCTGAGGCTTAGGCCAGAAGTGTTGTTTTGTAAAATGTTGCAATATGGTGAACGTAAAACTTTTTTTCAAAGCCTAGTCCCTTTAAATTTAACTTGTAGGCAGTTAATTTATACAACTAGGAAGGCTGCAGTCAAGCTTGATTTATTTCTGTGTTTAAGTAAGTGACCGGTAGTCTTGAGTGCTCCATTTCAATCCTTGCATGTTAAACAGTGAAACTGAAAATAATTCAGTAGTGAACGCAAGCGTTAATGAATCTAGTTCAAATTTAAACTTAAATTTTGAATCTAGTGATGGTGAATACATCAACATGGGTTCGTCTAAAACCGCTGGTTTATTTTCGGAATTCGATTGCGAGTCAGACACATGGGAGAAATACTCCAGCCGAATTCGTTACTATTTTTTAGCTAAAGAAATACCAGCAACCAAGCAAGTTAATTTTCTAATGGCATCTGTAGACCAGAAAATGTTTGATAGAATTCTGAATATCCTCTAACCTGATTTGTCCGACTCATTAACATTTGATGAGCTCGTAAAAAAGTTTTAGCCGACATTGAGCCAGTGCCCTCCGTGGTATCTGAGCGTGTTAAATTCTTTAGAAGATCGCAAAAATCAGATGAGTGTATCGGGGAATATTTAGCTGCTTTAAAGCTAATGACAAAGTATTGTGACTTCGCTAAAATTAAATATATTAACAGCGAAATGATTAGGGATCGCCTAATTGGGGGGATCCAACCCGAAGTCATTCAACGCGAGTTGTTGAAGCAGACTCTGGATTTAAAGGCTACAACATCCTTAGCTTTATCCTTAGAATCTGCTGAAACAGACCAAAGCGTTTTGAGAAGCCATTCTAGAGCTGTTAACTACGTAGCTAAAAAATCGAGCAAAACATCAAGTAGGCATAAATCCACTAAGTATTTCATTTGCTATTGTTGCGGCAAAAATGGCCACGTGAAAACACGCTGTAAATATCGAGACTATACATGTGGCCGATGCCACACTGTCGGCCATTTAAGAGCCGTGTGCCGAAAAGCTAGTCATTAGCAAAGAACTTCAAAATCACTCGACCACCCTAAAGCAAGTTCTAGCACAAATTGTAAGGCTAGGCCGAACACAAAACAAAAGTATAGCTATAAAAAAGGCGTCAACAAATTCTAACGCGATAGCGAAAGTGATACTGTCCAAGATGGTGAAGCCGAAAATTCAGAGTCTGGTTCCGGATCTGATAACGATTTAGACAACGACTATCTTGTACTGAAAAATAATACTCTTGGACTGAGTCAGGCTGCGGACCAGATTTCAATTCCCCTACAAACCAACAAAATAATAGTAGTAGTTAGTTCTATGAAAATCCATGAATGGATAATGCCAGTCTGCCTAAATGGTCTCAAGCTAGAAATGGAACTTGATTCCGGGGCAGATGCATCCATTATCCCTTTTGAGTGGCATCAAAAATATTTTGCAGACTGTCCTTTAAAACTCAGTCCGTACTCGATACACTCATACACTGACGGAATTGAGAACACGATTTACACTGTAAGTCTGAAGGTTGTAGTGCAAGGTCAAATCAAACATTTGGATGCTTTAGTTTCAAAATTATATAAATCTGCATTAATGGGAAAGGATTGGCTTTCTATTTTTCGAGGTAATTTCCATCCTTTTTATGACCTACAAACGAAAGTAAAACCTAAGAAAAGTGTTAAGAAAATTAAAACTAGCATTACGGCAGTTGACACTTTCGAAATAGTGAAGGGTTTCCCGGAGCTATTTTCTGAAGGCATGGGTAAGTTTAAGAATTTTAAAGCAAAAAATCATTAAAAACCTGATGTCAAGCCTGTGTACTGTCGTGTAAGACCAGTTCCGTTAGCACTCAAAGAAAAGGTTAACCAAGAAATTCGTAGATTGGTTGGCCTTGGAATTCTAGAGCCTGTGGAGACTTCTCAGTGGTCTACGCCGATCGTCATAATTCACAAAGAGGATGGCTAAATTCGAGTGATTGGTGATTATAAAACCACCGTGAACCCTCAACTCGAAGTCGACCACTATCCAGTTCCCATGGCCGCAGAATTATTCAGTGAATTAGCAGGCAGTGACACTTTTTCCCTTATCGATCTTAAGGATGCCTTTCTGCAAATTGAACTCAACAAAGAGTCACAAGAAGCTTTGACAATAAATACTTTGGGTTTGTTTAGATGGCTTTGCGTACCCCTGGGCCTAGCATCCAGTCCTGGAATTTTCCAGAGGGTAATGACTCAAGTCACCAGTAAAATCCCCAAATGTCTCCCGTTTTACGATGACATCCTGGTGAGCGGGTAGGGGGGGAGCATGACGATTCGTTAAATAAACTGTTAAATGCTTTACAAGATGCAGGAGCCAAACTTAAGATCGAGAAGTGCCAACTGTCGCATCCTGAATTAAAATATTTAGGCCACGTGATAAATGCAGAAGGCCTGCATACATTCCCTGAGGTTTTCGAAGCAGTCACAAACGCTCCTAACCCAACATGTATTCAAGAGCTACAGAGCTTTCTGGGTTTTGTAAACCATTATTTAAAATATCTACCAAATCTCGCTCATATTCTGTCACCAGTAACACGTTTGTTAAGCCCAAGTGTGAAGTGGGTTTGGGGGGCAGAATACGATCGAGCTGTGAGAAAAGTAAAAAAATTATTTCTTAAATCAAAAGTTCTGGTTCATTACGATCCGAAATTAAAACTCAAACTCGTTTGTGACGGCTCACCCTACGGAGTCGGTGCGTGCCTTATGCATGTAATGAAAAACGGTGAATCACGGCCAATAGCTTTCGCTTCACGTAAGCTCACTCAAGCGGAAAGGGGATACTCGCATTTTGATCGGGAAGCACTCAGCGTGGCTTTGGGAGTGAAACGGTTTCATGAATACGTTTAAGGTCAGCGATTCATACTGCAGTCTGATCAGAAGGCTTTAGTTTGGATTTTTGGCCCTAAAAAAGGAATACCGCAGATGGCAGCCACCAGGGTTCAGCGTTGGGCAGTGATGCTTAATGCTTACGATTACGAATTCGAACACATTCCCGGTAAACTTAATTTGACGGCAGACACGTTATTGTGCCTTCCCCTCCCAAATACCAAGGAATTCGAGAAAGCAGAAGAGCAGTACCAGTACAATATTCTTGCTTTAGAAACTATTTCTAATCTTCTAGTTTTAAACGAGATACTCGTTCTTGAAAGTAAATGTGACAAAATCCTTTCAAAAGTTTATCGTTATGTGAGCCATGGCTGGCCTGACAAATGCGAAATTCCCGATCTGTTACCGCACTTCACACGTCGTGCTGAAATCTCGGTCGAAAACAAAACCATATTTTGGGGGTATAGAGTCCTGGTACCGACGGCCTTGCGGAGACAAATCTTGAAAGATCTACACAGTGCTCACTTAGGCATAGTTAAATTGAAAAGTTTAGCTAGCCAAAAAGTCTGGCGGCCTAAGATTAACTCTGACATTGAAAATAAAGTCAAATCGTGCCAAACTTCTCAAGAGTATAAAGATATTCAAACGTCTGGTCCAAAGCATACGTGGGAATATCCACTAGAGCCGAATAATCGTTTTCACGCTGATTTTCTCGGGCTGATGGACAATTATATGTTTTTCATAATAGTAGACGCACATTCAAAAATTCATTTTGTGCATAAAATGAAAACAACGTCCGCGCGTGTCATTGACGTTTTATAAAATCATATAGCATTGTATGGTTTAATGGACAGCTTAGTTACGGACAATGCTGCCCAATTTATGTCTTCTGAATTCCAAAATTGGTTAAAATCCAATGGAATTAGGCACATGACCGGGCCAAGTTTTGCACCTTGGACCAACGGTTTGGCTGAGGTATACGTCCATAATTTCAAGAGAGTCTACAAAGCCGCGCGGCGACAGGGGTCTACTATTCAAGAGAGTATAAATTCTAACTTGTTATCAGAACGAATCACTATCTCCGCCACCACGCAAGCAACACCCGGAAAATTATATTTTAACAGAGAATTAAAGTCTCGGCTGGATTTATTGTTCCCTGACCCTATTGCAGCTGTTCGCCGTAAACAATTAAAACAACTACAGAGCACCCACCATCGTGAGTTGAAAACGTATTTAATAGGTGAAAAGGTTTGGTATCGTGACTTTTCAATGACAAATAATAGGCTATGGTCAGTCGGTATTGTTAACCAAATATGTAGTAATCAATCCTATACTATCGTTGATACTAATGGTAATACAATTCGCAAACACCGCGAACAACTAAGGTTACATACCGCCGAAAATGATTATCCAGAACAGCCTCCAAACGCACTAATTCCGACGGCGAAAAGCAGTAATTCTTTCGTGAATAGTAATGAGCAACATCACTCAAATTTCAAATGCATGTCTTTTGGCAGCAAGAAACGTGAAAAGCTAAGTTACGCTGACGTAGTTCCTGAGCGTCGATCTCTCGGCCAATCCAGAAAGTCAATTTCTGTAATTGAGGGCTCGAAGCCACCAATCCAACAGCTTGAAAAATCACCTGAGAATTTGCCACACAAGTTACCAGGTGGCAGGAAATCTCCAGCGAAATCACCCCACACACACAAAGTGGATGAGTCTGCTAACGTAAATAACCAATCACCTTTGGCTACTACCAGCGCCCCTCTTGTAGGAAATTCTAAGTCAGAAAGGTCACAATCTCCATCGATTATTACGTCACCATCCGCTAAGCAATCACCACCGAAGCCAGGTCATGCTAACAAAAAAGCGAAACCGAATCTCAATAAACACAAAGTTGTGCTATCACCAACACAGGTTGATATTGCTGCTCAACTTTAAAATGCTCATTGTTCAAAGAGACTGCGTAGAGCTCCAGACAAGCTCAATTTGTAGTTTTTTTGCAAAATTACCAGTTGGCTACAACTACTTCTTCGTTTTTTTTTGGTTGTAATCCGTTGCATATGAATTAAATGATTGTTCTTTTTAAACTGTAGCGAGTGACACTAAAACGTTTTGTCCCCTTGTTATTCGTGCAGAGAATCGGCTCTGTTTATTTAAAAAATGAAAAATGCCTACCTTTAAAATTAGTTTAATATGTAAGTGTATATTGTTGTTCGTGTGAAAAATTGATTTCACGATTTTATCCTTTTTTGTATCTTTTTGTCTTTCATGTACAAATTCTTCACTCATCGGAACAAAAAATTGTTTGAAGCCACAATTTCCACTCAGGTGAAGCCTGACCTAAAGCAACATTGGCAGCAATCTTTCGAATGCCAGATGTTCGTCCACAGCAACGCTGTAGCATTTCAGCTGCAGAAATGGTTGCTGCAAAACGAAAATTAACCAAAAAGGCTACGAAAATTAAAAGAACACTGAAGATTTTAATTGTATTCATTGTAAATCGCTCCAGAAATCAAAACAGAAATTTAAAACCATGTACAGTCGTCAACACTTCCAACTTTATTTTCGTGGGCTGCGAGTTTTATGCAACAACTTCTATTGTTAGGCCAGACTTAAATGCTCGATTGACGGGAGTCACGCATTGTTTCATTTTCTCATTGTTTAAGATATGGCAGGAGCTTGCTTGCTTGGCCGTATGGGCTTCGTCGGGCAGATGAGCAGAAGTGGTTAAAGCTCACTAAAACCCTTTGAACCCTTTGAAAAAGCTTGCTAGTATGGAAAAAAAAAAGATAAGGTAACTTGGACAATATAGAAGAAAACACAAGACATTTGTTCACTTGTTATTGTTAGCTTATGGCTTGTGTTTTTTATATACTTTACTAACAGGCTATTATAGGCTTGTGTAAGGTTGTATACAATGGTAAGATAAACAAATAAATCAAGGAACCAACTTGAGAGACTGTTGGAGATAGACGTGGATTCACGGGGGGGGGGGGGGAGCCCAAATCCTTATTCCCAGCAAAATAAACAAAACAAAAAAAAAAGAAAATTTATGTGTCCGAAATTGGTAAAAATTATCGAATGCAGCCTTCTTAGATAATGTCTACTGTATTAGTACCGGACGTGGTCGAGTATCGAAACGTGAATTTCAGGATTTGGTAAACAGCGTATAGCAGCACCATCTAATGACAAAATTATGGAACCGAAAGTTACCTTTCTTCTTCCACACTGAATTAAATTAATAAACACAGTAAAATAACAAGGAAATAAGTAAATAAACCTAATTCTGCCCTACCTCTCTTGCAGTACGAAATAATTAAAATAATAATTAGCCCACAACATATACGAGAATTATACACAATTAATTGCTTGAGCGAGCGAAGCCGAATACTGGACTCATAGTGGATTTTGTTTGTCTGTTAGTCTGTCTGCGTGTGTGTTTGTCATTTTGAGAACGAATAACGGCCGCAATTTTTTTTCGATTAGGTTAAATTTTCATTTATACGTTGCAATAACAAAAATACTTGACCAAGCGACAAAACACGTGTTAGTACCTAATAACTCGAAAACAACAGGGTAGAATAGGAGGGGAAACGATACTTAGGTTTTTACCAGAATTCAACGGGAGAGCTGCCGTGTATATGCCCAGATCACGCAGCCACCTCTACCGTGGGTACTAATCACAGCGCATGCATGGATGCATAATAGACAGCCCTGTGATTTGGTGACGTTTTCATTCTTGTTTTAGCTCTTATGACAAAATACTACTGTGTGGCCTTTAGCTGTAATTATAGCTGTAAAAGTTGTGAGATAATCCAGCGAAATATTCTTGTTTAAAGAACATCAATTTTTTTTTTCATAAATTAAATCTTGGTCAGTTCCGGTAATTCACCATACCATGTTTAACTTGGCCTTGTTTGTGTGTGTGATTTTTTTAATTAAATTTGGAAGTGGGGGGGGGAGGTGAAGAGGATCAAAGAGTATGATGATTTCTCCGAAAGAAAGTTCCAAAGGTCGAGTGTTTGTAGGAACCTGCGTGAAGTTAACACGTTTTCCGTAACTTTACTTATTTGAAACAAGCGCCTCTTGAAGTGTGTGTGTGTGTGTGTTGGGGGGAGGGGGGAGGGTCCACAGTGGAGCACTGTAAGCTAGCCTATCTAAAGAAATCATCATGAATTTGAAACCTCTTCCTGCAGCTTAGAAATGCAGTTTTCAGTACGAATTCATTACAAATTGCAAAGATTATGCAGTTTTCATTAAGAATTAATTACCAATTTCGAAAGTTTATCTTCGAAACAATGGCTTCTTGTAATTGGGGAGGGGGGGGGGGCACGGCGAGGAGGGGCTCCCTAGTCCTATAAGCTAGAGTATTAAAAAAAAATAGTATAAATGGCGTTCTGTTGCTGCCCCTGCAACATAGAGATGCAATTTTCATACAAATTAAAATTAATATACATACAACTTTCATACAAATTAAAATTAAAATTAACATTATTAACGAAATAAAGCTAGAGCTACGAATTTATTATTATTTTTAAAAATTAAACCTTGGCTTTAGAGTTTCAGTAAACATGATCCACCCAAAACCAAAACTGGTATAAGAAAAGCCGGCAAGTTTCCAAAAAGGGTCGGCCTTTGAAAGTAGTGATATCATTCAACCAGGGAAAGACCAAGGTCAATTCTATTAGCCAAGGTACCTACTAATATTTCGAAGGTAAATAAAAACTAGTACATTGCTACTTGCGGTAGCAGTATTCGTTCAAATTATTATTCGGTACTATTAACTTGACTAATAGGATTAACATTGACGGCCTTTCCCTGATTGAATAATAACAGTCCTTTTAAAGGCCGAATCTTTTGGAAACTTGGCGGCTTCTCTTATACCAGTTTTGGTTTTGGGTGGATATCACAACTTTCATAGGACTGTGAATGTACAAAAGGTCACATGGTCATATCGTCACTCAACCTTTTTTTCTGGAAAAATTTTGTGTCTAAATTTTCTCATTCATTATTTTTACATTTACCATTGTCCAATTAGCCGTTACATCAGCCAAGTTGACACAGTTTGGTTTATTGTATAGTCATTCTTCACGTGGTCTAAGTTTGTTCAATCTCAAGTTTAAGCACACTGCCTTACAAAGTTAACTCTAATTTTCGTGTGCTTCTCTCACTCAATCAGCGCATCGCCCCCATCACCCTCAGTTGCTCCTTCCGAGCTTAAGGTTAGTTACGCAATAAAGCTGGAATTGCACAGTCAATCACAATTAGTTTCATCTACTTGGCGGATCGTCTATTAGTGGCACTACATCAGCACGTGTCGAGCTTAACCAGCAAACTTGAAACATTGCTAAAGCAAATTACTTAAAAAAAAAAAAGTTTTCGTACTTCATTAGACCCTGTGCTCACGTCCT
>JAHWFP010158840.1:0-24766 GCA_023313725.1 Lithobius niger | reverse complement strand
TTGCTAAATTTTAATTTCGGCAGACAAGTAAAGAGTCGTATGGGGAAGTGCCTTTTTCTAAAATGGGGGTTGCAGCTAGAAGCACGTGGCCTTGAAGTACATAGCGCGTAAATGCAAAATTATTGTTGTATTGTCATCCAACAGTCTATTATTACATGCTTAAATACTCTTATCGTATTTTCAGAATACATTGTTGTTGTTGTTGAATTGTCCCGGTTAACGCTCGCTAAAACCCTTTGAACTCTGAATTGTCTCACGCCAACTATTATAGGTTGTTGGTCTCTAATAATAATTCAATTGGTTCACAAAATCGCAGTTTTTCTCCCTGTTAGGGGTACACCACACACTAGTGGTCCGGGTTCGTAAAGCTGTAGCGGCCTTCTGTGTTGATTCTGGTCGAATGTGAGAGAGTAGCCTGTTGATTTTGGCTTTCCGTTGTTACATATGTATAGGGCAGCTAGGTTATTACTCTGAGTGAATTGAATTGAATTTGTGTTGTTGTTGTTTTGCTTTTAGGGAGCACGAACCCAAACTGGGTTATCTGCCCCACAACGATGAGAGGGACGATTTAGCTGGACGACTTAGCCTATCACCGGTTTATAAGGGGAACAATTTTCGGTCAGTACATAGTTAGGTTTGGTACACCATGTAGAAAACTTGTTGGAAACCATTTTTGTTCTGATATCACTTCTTTTATTGGGTTTTGTTTGTGATTGATAGTAACAGTAATGCTTCATCGCACATTGCCTCAAGAGTCGGCACGCCAGCATTGTTATTTTCTCTCCAGCTAAATTGTCCCTCTCATCGTCGTGGGGCAGATAACCCAATTTGGGTTCGAGCTCCCTAAAAAAACATGCAAGCCTACATTATATCGTGCTTTGGTTGCGTGGCTTTGTTGCCTAATGACAATGCTTAAAACAATGACAAACAGTTGTTGATATTTTTACTTAAGTAAGCCGATAACTCGGTGGGGCAGATAACCCAATTTGGGTTCGTGCTCCTTAAAAAAAGAACTTCAATAAGTGAGCCGAACCCAAACCGGGTTATCTGCCCCAACTGCATACACGACGAGAGGAACAATTTACGTGGAGAAATTCAAGCGGAAAACCCAGGATATTTCAAAACAATTTGACAATGTTGGTGAAACGAGAACATCTTCGGCCAATACAGGAGAATTGTGTAAAGAAACGGAACTTA
Source organism: Lithobius niger (assembly GCA_023313725.1). NCBI lineage: Eukaryota > Metazoa > Arthropoda > Chilopoda > Lithobiomorpha > Lithobiidae > Lithobius > Lithobius niger. The sequence continues at coordinate 23,569 of JAHWFP010158840.1, read as the reverse complement.
GCTATTGACAATGTTGCTTTCTTAGTTTAATGAGAATTGTGTAGTTGGTCGTTGATTTTTGATGAGTGAGGTGGTGATGATTTTTGTTTGTCATGTTTGTTTTCTCATGTTTGGTAATTTGTTTTAGAATGAGGCAGATGACCTTTATGGTTAACACTCCTTTAATAACCGTTTATCTGTGTGTGTATTTATGTATCTGCTTAAAACAATGACTCTGGTCGTTTGGAGCTTCATAACTCATGAATTACCTAACTCATTTCGATATTTTTTTGGAATGCACAATCTATACAGCTATATGTATAAAGTGGACAAACCCCCAGCATTATAGAGCAAATAGTTTGGTCTGTGGCAAGCGACGTATGACAATATCTGAACAACAACAACAACAAGAACATATGTCTTCTCTCGTAAAAGTCTGGTAATGTTCAAAATTGAGCTGGTTCAGCCGCACCGAGCATTAAATTGCTTCGGCTGACTTAAGGCTCAAAGAAAAAACAAAGAAAACAACAACAACAACAACAACAACAACAACACTGACTACAACAGCAACAAACATTAAATGCTGCCAGAAAGTTTAAAGAAATACCCATCGTAGCATTCGGGGATTGCAGTGCCGAGTTGTGTGGGCTTCACTGCAGTCCCCGGATGCTGCGACGGGTGTTTCTTTATAATACAAACACTATTTAGTGATTCTAGGGTCAAGTCGTGATATCCAGTCTGAACGGAAGGATTTTAATACGTTTTTGTATGCGTATTTACCAAGCCCTGTAAGTCCTATACCGAATTTGGTTTAAAAACATTAAAAAAAAAAAGATGCGTTAGGCATACAAAATTTCGTTTTAACGTGGGAGACTGAGGTGAAACCTTACAGAAAATGCTACCGCAGTTATTAATACAGTAAACAGTATGGTGCACAGTCTCAATAGCTCAGTAAACGTACTCCAAATCATACACCCCAGTCTATCATGATTTAACACCCAAATATACTTTTTGGCATGGAAATTCGTTCACCAAAACGTCACGAGACTTCGGCTAATAATGTCAGTGGGTCGGAGGAAACAGTGCGTTTCAAGTTGGCTGATGAGCTTGGCTGTCTAGTTCGTTGACTGTTCAAGTAAGAATATAGTCTCCGTGACATTCAGAAGGGAGACCGGGGGGACGGGGGGGGGGGGGGGGTAGAAAGTTGCAGGAGGGAGACCAGCTGTATTTATAGGCTATCCTTCATATTTCACATGCCATCCTTATTAACTGCCCGAATCAGCTCTCCTAAAAATAAGGACCCCTCCTCTTTCTCTCTGCCAGCTGACGTGAAGTCAAACTCCAAGTTAAAAATAACTCGAGCCCAGCAACTCTTTCCATATTAGCTATCATTTGGATTTGGGTAGAATTCACAAAAATAACCGTCGTGTAGAATTAAAGTTTAAACAAGGATACGTGTGATACGCTTGCGTGGTCTACTACGTTTCGATTACATAATTTAATGTAAGCTGAGTAAAAGCGTAACGATGGCATGGTACAAGCCAGTGACAACTCGATTGTTCCATTTCAAGTTTCTGTGCGTGGGATAATGACTACGTCCACTTAAAACAATACCTTATTCGCGGCCAACCATTAAAAAAAATACGTAAAAGTGTTTTACAAATAGCTTGGGTTGAGAAGAAATATATCAAAACATTAGTGGTTAACAGGACAGAAAGACAAATGGGCTCGAGAAGGATTAAGTAAATACGGATGCAAACCAATTTCCGTTGCCTTTTGGACCTAAAGGGGGATTGCCACCACGTAGCGAAGTGAATATAATGCTCTAAGTTGCTACCAAATGACGGGCTGTAGCATTTATACCCAGTTATCTAGTTCTGTCTAGCCCTTACTTTCATCAAGTAAAGGAACACACAAATAAATTTCTTTTTATGAAAAAACAAGCCACGTGCCTCCTTAATTATTGAATGTAAAGTTGGTGCATCCACGTGCACCAGTGAGCAAGCGGTAAAGTGATATCGTTACCTTGACCGCTAGCTCCCTGGTGCACGTGGACGCACCAACTTTAAATTCAATAATTATGATGACACGAGGCTTGTTTGTTGTGTAAAAAAAAATTTCTTTGCGCATGCCTTGGCTTGTTGAAATCGAGTGCTACATAGAACTAAATACCGGTTGACGGCTCTAGATGCTGCAGCTTGTCATGCGGGGAATAGGCACCTTTAAATGTCAAACTGCCTGAGCGGGGAATCGAACCCATGACCTTAGAAACCAAATACTGACACGCTTAGTTATAAAGTGTTTCAAACGTGAAATGCGTTTTAAATAAAACACTAGCGTTCAATTTGTAAAAGTAAAAATAAAAAGATGGGCGCCGCATCAATTTTTGTAGCACTACTACTATTACTATTTTATTAACTTTTAATAAATAGAGCATTTAATAAATAGGGCATTTAATAAATAGAGCATTTAAAAAATTTGCTGTCCACAAAACCGACGTCAAAATCGTATGCCGTACCTCCTTGATCATCCTCCTACCTGTTACAAGGAACACATCGTCTCGACAACGAAAGCGAATATAAGCTAAAATGTAAACTATAAATTTAGAGAAACAATGCAACATTAAGAAGATAAACAAAGTCCCATCGTAGCAGTCAGATGCTGCAGTAAAGAATCGTGTGTGACCATTACACGAAATAATTCATGCGTCGTCACGTGCCCAAATCTCGAACCCGGGTCTACCGGAAGTGCTGCCCATTTCGGTTTCCTGTCCCGAAATAATTGTTAATCCAATTTCGTTTTGTCTTTAATGAGACAACCACCTTGAACCTCGTGTGTAACTGTTGCTTCCATCACTGAATTTGCCATTTTTAATGTTGCATTCTGGGGAAAAAGGCAAATCAACTTGAATCTTAAGAATCCACAAAAAGAGCATAATTATGCTAACCATGACACCTTTTCTCCGAAAGTGTATGTAGGCTACTCTTTCTTGTATAAATTGTGCTCAGTCGCAGGGACGTGCACAGGGCAGAAGCAAACTTTTACTGGGACTTTTTTTTTTCTCGGTGTTTTAAGCTCTTTTTACCTCTCTTTTGTGGGACTTCAACCATTTCTGCCGCTCTCTGGACCACTTTCTTAGCCGTTATTGACCTTTTTTGCGATTTTGTAGCCTCTTTTACACCACCTCACCGAAAAAGGGCACTTTTTTCAGAAAAAGGGGCACTTTGCCATCAGAGCAGAGGCTAAAGCCCGCCCCCCCCCCCCCGTGTGCACGTCCCTGCTCGGTTCACTTCAGAACATATAATATACTTACACGTGACCCGATCAAAACTAACCACAGTAGGCAATTTAGCCTTTCGAATTTTACTCTTCAAACTGTACGGATTCTACAACGATGTGCTAAAATTGGCTTCGCCTATGGAGTGTTCAGTGCTTGTCCACCATAAGTGATGCCATTGTGTCAGAGAGTGGGCAATGCTTCCCTGCTTAACAGCTAGGCATATGTTGCAGCGAACCGTTAAATCTTTTGCAAATTTGGGACTTATGTTTTGAATTCTAAAAGCAATCAGAAAAACATTTATGCAAAAACTATATAAAACAACTCACTAACACTCGGTAATACTATTGTTAAGGGCTTCGAATTGTTCTCTACTTTTTTTTTTTATTATTTCATTAGACAAAAGGTTAGTCAACAACAGTCTTTACAATATTCTTCGTTGTTTAGCCTAAATGGTTGTCATTATTATTATTATTTTTTATTTATTTATTTTTTTTTGGGGAGGGGGGTGGAGGAGGGCGAGAGGAGTAGGGAGTCGGAAGATGAAGAACAGAGAGGCGGGAAAATCAATCAAAAGAGAAAAAGAAAAAAATCAATATTTAATTAAAGATTTCTTCAGTGGTACGAAATTCAAATCTGTCTTAAAACTTTGGTGTTAATTAATAGTGAATTATTTCAATGTCACGACGTGCTTAATGGCCTAGTGTGTCAATGAGGGTTTTCTATTTTCGGCCGTGTTTCTAAATTTGTTCACCTATACTTAAATCGCTTTCAAAGTCACACACACCTTTTGTTTGCTTTTTACGTTTTCTGGAGACTCCCGCCACCGACTGTAAAACCTGGTCTTGTGGGTTCACACAAAGATTTACAACCCGAGTTAGTGCAGGAAGTAAGTATGGAGAGGGAGGGGGTCGACATGAAGTTGGAAACCCACTAACGCCACAGGGATATTTACGTCCCGTGGCTGTCGCTACGAGCCAATAATATTCAGACCAGTCAACAAAAGATAAAAATAAAAAAAAAGTAAAAGAAACCATCTGCTTGGACGGACAAGACAGACGGGCGGCCATTTGCCAACCAATTTTTGGAGCCTGTGCGTCTGACGTCACAACAATTCCTCACACCAAAAGATAAGCAGTTATTCATAATTGAAAGAGTTGCATTAGACTGAAAAGCTTAAAGACTCAACATCACGAATGAATTTTTCTTAAATAAATAGATAAAGATATAAGACAAATGCAGTGATGGGCAGTAGTTAATTACATGTAGTTATAAAGTAGTTAAGTGGTGGTTTACCACTATACTACCGAAATTAGTTTTTTGTAGTTAATTGATGTAACTACTTTTTTTTTCATTTTCGTAGGCCAAGCGGTAATTTTGTAGAAAGTATTATTTTCCACAAAATAAAAATAAAAATGCCAAATTAATAAATGAATGAATGATAGTTTATTGCATATTGATTCGAAGTTTGTTCTGCCAAACTTGTAGGAGTCTACAATATTCAATATTTCTTAATATTTTAACAATATTTCACATAATTGAAAAAAGTAACTTAATAATAATACTAATATGGTGAGAAAGTATAAGGCAATAACGTAAATGCAAGCAAGTCCATAGTTAAAGACAGAGTGGGTCAAAGATATTATAAATTGATATTCACAGCAAAAAGGTACAAAGTTTTATGTGGAAGGAGAAGAAAAAGTGAAGGTTCATCTTTAAATATTTTTAAGGCACATATGTGCTTTTAGCGTCCTTTTCAATTCCCTTAATTTTTCAACGTTAAGTAAGTGTTCAGGCAAGCTGTTAATGAAAGTGAAGTGAAAGTGGAGTATTTGTATTGGGAAAGGTGAAATACTGAAATTCTTCAAATTCTGGGAAAGTAGCATCGGACCATCCCATTCATTTCTGATATTGAGAACAGTGCTTGAACTGTCTTTGATACAGCTCTCTGGACCAGTCAGCACATTGCCAGAAGAGTAGCAGTGGATGACCTTGACCTTGATCCACAGCCTCCACAGTGTGTGTGTGACAATGGCATGTTTATTTCATTCATCGTGTACGGTGGGGTGGGGTAGGTGTAGGTTGAACTAAATTGTTTTCGATCGAGCCTCCTTACAACAGTACTACTGTTAATGTTTTGGTTATTAAACTAGTTTTCTATTAGACACCCTTTTAACTACTTTATTTTTTACAGCCATCTTATTAAAAAATAGTTATAAAGTAGTTTCAACTACTAACTACCACAAAAGAACTGTAATTGTAGTTGGAACTGGTTTTATTTGAAAGTAGTTAGGTAGTAGTTACAACTATTTTTTCCACTCTGGTTAGTTCTTTTCTGGTTTAATTACTTTTTTTTAGTAGTTGTTGCCCATCATTGAGTAAATAATGACCACAGACTGTTCTTACTGGCACACCGACCATAACTCTTACACGTTAAATCGCTAACCACTGCGCCACTCACGGAAATTTCATGGCTTTAAGTTCCAGTTATATTAAACCATGCTTCAGCCACTGATTTAGATTGAGTGACGTTTTCCCTTGAGTGTTGTTGATGTACCTGGAGGTTTGATTCAACATTCCCAGAATCTATTTTACCAAAGTAGCACCAAACTGCGTCAACTTTCCGGCACGCGCGTGAAGTGGCGTTGAGTCAGGAAGCGAAACATGGAATTTCTACCGCAACCGGTCTTGGCTTGAAATAGCCGTCTGCTTTACTGCTTCACGCTTGTGGAACACTGTTGCACGCGGAGATGCCGCATGCCTGGAGTAATCGCAGCACGAGTGGTATTTTGTCACACCCATCTATCGGGTTAAAACCTATTCAGCATATTTTTAACGTGGGTTATCCCCGAAAATAGTTACGACCAGTCACTCCATATTCGGCAACATGGCGTCAGGGGAAAAACAACAGGAAATACGTTACCAACAAAAACCAACGAGCTTATATTAGCAAGGCAGACCAGATAGAAACGTTACGATACCGAGATCTTTGCAGGGTCCACAGTTGACGACAATTTTCGGTGCAAGTGGAATCATTGCTACCGTACAAACCATTCCTGGTTGCGCGGAATATGCTATTGTCGGCATCCTAAAGGTTTCGTAATCGTTGACTTTGTTGTTAAGCAACATAAAAGAACTCTAAGAGCTTACGGTTAAGCTTGCCGTTAGTTTATAATTCGTGGCCATTGAACTCGGCAGACGGCAGCCCGATACGACGGAAAGACGTGTTTGTTGCAAGGAAGTGGACTTTCACAGCCGAAATGAATTGTTTCCAAATTGGCTGTTTCAACTGTTGCACCGAGCGCTACACCGTTGTTGTGTGCTTAGCGCTTAGTAATCCACAGTTACCCTCGGTAAATGAACAAGAAACCATTTTCACCACTCCATTGTTAAAGATAAAAAATGTAGTACCCCTCGGTTCTTTTTTTTAACCTCTACGTTGTACACCATTGTATCATTTTGAGTTTGTGGAATGTTCATTCTTAGGTCAAGTTAATAGTTCTTAGGTTAATTAATTAAGTAGGATAGTTTGAGCGAATGATTGTCAGAATCTATAGGCTCAATAAAATAAAATAAAATGTAGGATCTGTGTAAACTAATCTATTCCAATGATCCTTACATATTTCTCTAGCAGCTTCTTCAACAAGATAAGTAGGTGATGTCTTCCCAAAACCAAAATTGTTAAGAATTTTTGCCAATTTCGGCCGTTTGAAGTTGTGATATCAAACGCCAAGCTCTTTCGCCATGTTAATCCAACTGAGAAATAGTTCGAAAGTTAAATGAAAAATATGAATATTGTTGTGCAATGTTCAAGTATTCCACTTAACGTTTGAAGTCTTAAGCCCTAACCAGATTGGCTGCTCGCCGCTGCACGCCGTCGTAGTATGGTGTAAAAAAGACTTCAATATTCGCCCTTAACGCAACGCCAACCACACGATTGCTGCAATGTTGACCTTGTTAGCACGTAGTTACGCATAGCTTCGCACGAAATTTTCTTCTGTCTGGAGAGGCCTTTAGTCGATGGGATTAACTTGGTGAAAATTTTCGTGCAACACAAACTATAGTAAGCACTGCGGCAAATATTGAGGAAAGCTGAGTGTGTTTATTGAGTCTTGCTGAAAATGGCGAGTTACTGACTAGCTCCTTCTTGGTCTATTAGCATCAGACCAATATTGGTAGACGTTTCCGAAAATTTTGAGGCATCCACGAAAAAATTTGGTCAACGATCATGACGTCTTGTATTGTTGGGATATTGTTGGGTGATTGTTGCTGATTGATGCAAATGGTCAATTTTCGCTATAGTTTGGCGCATTTAGGACACAAATTAGAATTTAAGAATATGCCTAACTGAAATTAGGAGAAATTTTCTTTCTTCCGACATCTTTCTCTAATTTGAACGCCACTATTCGAGAGGGGTACAAGAGAGTAAATATAAATAAGTAAATTGCTGAACGTTTTTAATGATGTAGGATAGGTGAATGTATTGATACAAAACGCATTATTGGAAATGCGTTTAGTGGATTTTTCTTATTTCACTGATTTTAAGGCCTTCTTTCGTTTTAAGGCAGACTTATATCCTGCTGTATCCTTTGCATCAGGTTATTTTGAGAGTTAATATTAGATGGGAAAAAATAATCCGTAATGGGAGATTCCATAACAATAAAACATTAGCTATAAACGCTCGTTAAATTCGCCTCTCTTTGAAACATCGTTAAAATCTGAACTACTTTTTTGCACTTGGCTTCACTGAAGAAGAAGGATCAGCATAGGAAAATCACCAGCTTTGCTGGCCATTATTTTCTAGATGATAGAAGGTAGGCTATACAGAACAAATCTTATATTCGTAAACAATATGTGTTTGAACAATTATTTAGAGCATACTGAAACCAATTTACACTTTACATAAATTATTTTTATATTTTTAAATTACTGTTTTCTTTCTCTTTAGACTTATTGATACATGTGACCGGAATCACCACTGTATAATAAATGCAACGTTGCGGTACAGATGATAATTCTGGCGCCTTATTTTGGTAGCGTTTAAAAAACTGATCTTAAGATCAGTTTTGATGGTGTTTAAAAAACTGATCTAAAAGTGAGTTATTATCGCCTTTCAGAAGCTGATTCATACAAAAAGAAGTAAAAAGTAAAGCGCAAATTTATTTTCTTGATTTTATAAAACGTCTGGTTATAATTACATACTTACCAATTACTCATATTTTTCCAGAATTACCCATATTTACCCACAATTTTCTTAATAAGGGTAATTGGCAAGCATATACAAACAAAAACGTCAAGTCTACCGTAAAAAAGGGTTATATGATTGAAGTTTCGCTTTGCTTGTTAAAATGTACACGGATATCTCTTACATAATTTTTAATTTAAATAATCAAATGTACAATTGAGAAAATTGCACCTGTTTAAGTGCTGTGTGCTTTACGAACCAAAATATATAGCATATAACAACAGCACTTACACAGATTCAACTTTCTCATTTGTACATTTGATTATTGAAATTAAAAATCATAAATTTTTATCCGTGTACATTTTAACAAGCAAAGTGAAGTTTCTGGCTTAGATCGTGTTTCAGAAATGTTGGCAGGTGTAGTACCTTTTGCTGAAATAGTGGCAGAACAACAAGTGAATAGTTGTTGACAGTGTCAAATGTACAGTTCCGGTAAAAAAAAACCGCCCTTTTTCGTTATATCGAGGGTTGTAATAACAACCATGGAGAAATTCAGTTATCTCAAAAACTACTGGATGGATTTTCATGAAACAAAGACTGAAATGCTTATTAGATTGTCTACTGTATTTCTACCCTTATTAAATACTACGTTAACTGACTGAAAATAATTGGCCGAGCGAGAAAAAATTATTGATATCTGATAATATTTCGAAAACCAGTGGAAGGATTTTCATGAAACAAAGACTGAATTGCATATTATATTTTTCTGCTGAATATTGCATGTCATACGTGTAGAAATATAGCATATATCATAACAATTAATCCAGTTTTTGTTTTATTCAGTTCTACCCAGTAATTTAGGAGATATATTATTAGTTATCAACTCGTGTTGCTCGCTCGGCCAATTATATTTGGCTACTTACTATTACATGGAATACGTATAGAAATATAGCTGATGTCATAATACGCAACCCAGTTTTTGTTTCATTCAATTCTGTCCTGTAGTTTTCGAGATATCAACATTTTCGTTCAGAGTCACATACATTAATCCTGCAACTTCTTCCATATAACGAAGGCGTTTTTTTTGACCGGAACTGTACGTGTGGCTCCCTACTGTTACTTTTGCACATAAATGCATAATTTTTATATAAATAAACCTTCGATACTTATTTACTATCTGGTCAAGTATGGTAGAAAAATATTGAATAGGAACGGAGATTTTAATTGTTTTAGTTTTGCTGGAGTGATGACTTTAATCATATATATATTGCCGAGTGTGATAACCAGTCGTTTCATAAATTCACAAAAATAAATTTACGCTTTACTTATTACTTTTTTTTGTGTGTGCATAAATCAGCTTCTGAAAGGCGATAATAACTCTCTTAAGATCTGCTTGTATAATATGGTCAGTATTATCTAACGTGATAATTTGCTAGGGGCGAAAGGGTTGTTGTTTTTAATTCAGGGAGCCAAACTCCAACCTGGTTATCTGCTGCCCAACTATAGACAACGAAAGGGGCAATTTAGCTGGCGAATTCCAAGCGGAAAAGTGAAAGTGAGCATCGGCAGCAGCATAAGATTGAGTGACTGATTTTCATTGAGCAGAAACGGTCAACAACGAGACGCCACACCGATAACACTTAACTAACTTACCCTAACCAACAAAAACAACAGACGTAAGCGTAACAATGGCAACAATAGTAAACAGGACTGCCTAATAAGGAATGGGGGTTGTATTGTTCTTCACTAAAGGAGGATCGACAGCAGCATAAATGGCAACAATAGTTGACAGGACTGCCTGAAAATGGAATAGAATTGTATTGTTTCCACTAAAAAAATAAATCAGTGTTAGCACCTTATTTCACGATCTCAGTCCTTTAGCAAAAGGACACGACGGGATTGCAACAATATTTAGGAGTGAGATGCAAAAAGAGGAGTGATATCCGGATATCATGCTTGCTCTGGATATCACACCTGCTCCAACATACAACAACAATATCTCTGTTCGTGTTTATGACTTGTTACTCGTTTCCGAAGTGCCCCATCACCGTTCAAGCAACGAAAACTCAACAACGAATAGGCCCTTCAGACAACAACCAGTACAAATGTTTCGTGTCCAGATCTTCGCAAACTCAACGACAAAAGGGTTCGAAGGGCTTTATAGCGACGAATACCCCTTCAACAAACAAGGAATAACAAGTCTGTCAACAATGACATCTTTGTCACATTGTCGACCTTTGTGAGCAAAACAACGACAGTAAACTATTTGTTTTTTCTGGAGCGAATGCTATACCGTTGTTGTCGGACTGAAATTGTGAAATTGGGTGATAAATACGTTAGAAGCAACTTTCCTCAGAGAGATACAACAATGGCATGGCTCTGCGGGCCTCGACATTGTTATATCTCACTTGTCGGAAAGTGGCTGATAACCTATGCTTAAAGGCGGGTTGGCTTCAAATGAAAGTCTGAAGCAATTAGCACCACCTAGCACCATCTAAGTTCTCTAGGACTTAGCAAGCAAAAGAATGCACAAAGATAAATGTTTTAACACGCCAAACAAGCCACGTGCCTTCTTAGTACAAATTTGGTGCGTTGCACAGGCTGGAAAGACTAACAATATTACTGCCACTTGATGACGCCACGATAGATTCTTTATATTTTACCATGGCACCATCTAAATGGCAGTAATATCGTTAACCTTCTTACTTCCAGCTGCATAAGGACGAACAAAACTTTTCCTCAGTAATTAGGAGCAACGCAGCTTGTTTGTTGTATTAAAACTGAGATATTTCTTCGTGCATTTCTTTGCTTGCTAGAGAAAATGGGTAGTGCTAAATGCTGCGAACTTTCGTTTGGTGGCAACCCACCTTTAACACCCCCAAATGCTTCTATAAAATCGATAATTTGTGTATTTTAGCACGAAACACTTTTTCCAGATTTAATTTCCCAAGATTGAATAGATCATGCAGAAATTTGCTGGAAAGGAGTTGACTGTTAAATGCACAAATTATAGATTTCATAAAAACACGAATGTCATTTGGTGTGAGAATATCAATGACGACGAATGGCTTAGCCCAATGGTTTTCAACCTATGGTCGGACCCCAAGTGGGGTCGCGGGCGTCCTCCGGGGGTCGCGATACAAGCAGGAAAAAAATTATTTTACTTTAAAAAAAATCTTTTCGGTGATACTGAGCCAAACATTCGTGAACCAGTGTCCAAAAAACAACTGCAACCATCTCACTAATGATAATTTGATACTTCTGAAGTTCTGATAATGTAAATGTAAATGATATTTCTTATCTTATGTGATAATTAATAATTATAATGATTATTGATTGTAATGTATATTGTATAATGCTATAAAATACGAGGGCTATTTTGTTTTTTTATATGAGCAAATGACAACGTTTAAAATGCTTAAAATGCCAAAAAAGCGTTGGCTCACAACGCTCCCCCAGACCCCCTAGTTGTGAAACCGACAGACGAAAGAATTTACTTTCGGGGTGGGGTCGCGGAAAATAATTTTTTTTAGGAGGGGTCGCAGTTTGAAAAAGGTTGGGAACAATTGGCTTAGCCAACTAAATCGTGACGAAGACGTTAAAACTTATTTTATATGAAGTTTTTAGGAACGGTGTTGTAGGTTAGAGATTTGAACTGTGAATAAAATTAAAGACGAGTGCTTGCGGCGCATTTACATATAAATTATACTCGTAACACGAGCCAAGAAGTAGTTGAAAATAAAACGCTTACTGCCTCTGCTACATCGCATGTTTTTTAAACTAGCGTTAACGAAAACGTCAATATTAAACATGTGTTGTAAATTAAATAGTGATTTAATACCGTGTTATTTTAAACACTTCCGTCACTGTGTAAGTGTTTATAGTGATGCTGATTGAATGCAAATGCTTTACGTTAAACACATTTTATGTCTGAAACACTGAAACGCTAATGTTTTGCAAGATATTTTCGCGGTCGTATCCTGTTGGTAAAACACTTTTGTATGCTTGTCAGCTAAACGTCTTGAAACATTTTTTGGTACGTAATTAAAAAAACCTTTCTAGATGTACTGAATCATAAAAAAAAAAAAAACTGGTAAAAGGGGCCGCCGAGTTCCCAATGGTTCGGCCCTTCAAAGGAGTGATATCAACACACCAAAACATTTGCCAAGTTAATCGCCACCGCTTAATATTTCGAAGGTTAAATGAAAACTAGAACATTGCTACTTTCGGTAGCCATGTTCAAGTTTTCATTTAACGTCCAAAGTATTATTCGGTGCGATTAAGTTGGCGAACGTTTTGGTGTATTGATATCACTCCTTTGAAGGGCCGAACCATTCGGAACTTGGCGGCCCCTTTTACCAGTTTTGGTTTTTGATATGATATCATACTTTTTTTTTTAATTGTGTATTGACTCAACTCCACTACCGTGCAGATGTGTAATAAAACGCCGCGCCAACAAGAAATTGTTTTTTAACAATTTGCTACTGCCTTTTGCCTAGAAGCCGAACCATTCTCAACTTGGTGGCCTCTTTACCAGTTTTTGGCTTTGTTTATTTTGCTTTGTTTTTACAGTTGGTTTAGTTTTCGTGAATTGGACGTGAATACAATTTCTTTGCAACGTTGTTTAGATTTATCGTGATACACTAGTGTGTGTCTAGGCACGCACGTCAGTATACACGTTCTCATTGTCCGAACCTTGGCCGTCCAATAAGAGACGATGCCGACAATACTAACAATGGTTATAACAATATTTGCGTACTTACGCGCCCTCCCACGCCATCCCTTTACGCCCCCAGGCTCCAAACCCTAAAAGGTACGCAGTTCGTATTGTACTGTACCCATTCATCCAATTTCATAGCTGGAAGCCTTCCCGTTATCGCGGTATCGATGAATAATCGTCCTATGGGATTTAACATGGGGGTGAGCGGACTAGGTAGCTAGTAGCTATAGTAGTAACACATTTTCAACATTATTGAGGGTCAGATTTTGCATTGAAAGCAGCTTAGCTGGCATTCCTACACGAGTTAATTTTTGTCAGATGGGTCATTGCTCTCGATTTCAACACAATTTTAGCTTTTGTACCGCATTATTATTTTTATCCAAGTACCTGAAATGTGCCCAATTATGCTTCAGGATATAAGACACTGACGATGGCGTCGCGCTACAGTGGTTTACAACCTCGACAATTGAATTGATGTGATGTTTGTTGTGATGTTTGTTGCCTAACTTGGCGCGACACACTAGCGTGTGTCTAGATATTTAACAGTGGGCCGAATAAGTGGGCCGTATAAATGCGCCGATACGTAAGAATGCGGAATTCAACATTCGACTTAACAACAACGAAAACGGAAAAAGTATTAGTGTTGATGGGAAACCAGAGTTTAATTTGAATTTAACCTAGAGCTTTGGCATAACGCCGTACGGACTGTAAACAAAGTTCCAATCATCAGAATAACACGTAACACTATTAACCAGAGCAAACTTTAAACTTTAAACTCTACAACACTGTCCGAAGAGGTAGAAAATCGTACGAGGGGGCTTGCTAACGAGGATGTTTTCTAATTCGAAATATTACGTTCAACTGACTATTACCTGCTGTTATCTCCCCCCCCCCTGCCCAATGATGGAGCATTCTTACATTATGTATCATAATAATGATAAATCCGTGGAGCAGCAAGAAGGCAAGTTCCCAGGGGCTGCAGTGAAAGCCAGTGTGCGGCCATCTAAACGATAAAAACAGGAAAGGAAAGAAATTCACGTGTCATTATGTGACGGGGAATGGAATCAGGTCTTCCAAAAATGTGACATTGTTGTTACTTCTTAGTTACCACATCGCTACTCTGGAAGTGGCCTTATTAGCATGGGTATTTTCGTCCCGATGGTAGCACTGGGTTTCAATGCTGTTCCAGGTTGCTACGACGGTTGTTTGTTTATTGACAAATACGTGATCGTGTTGATGAAGAAATTCATAAACAAAAAAAAAACCTTGAACTTAATGATAAAGCAATAACTGCTCACGCAAAGCACACTTTGAAAACATTTAAAGCCGTTTCTGTTAAATCGAAATTGAGATTTTTTTCTTCAAATGAGAAATTTTAATACACGTATTAAGTTGCAATAGCTAAAAAAAAATGTTATCACGTAATTTCCATAATTTAGTGCTTAAAAAAGTCCTTGAAATTGGCTTTAAGTTGTCTTGGAAATGATTTCACCTGTCATATACGAACCCCGATTTATTTATTTATTTGTTTATTTATTTATTTTTCAGTGTTGTGCAACGGATCACACAAGCTGGACCATATGGATGACGTGAAAATAGTGGCCAATGGCGTGCATGGCGAATCTAAAGTCAAATACCGTCCGCGCGAAGTATGGGCTCGAAAGACAGAATTTATTTTATCAGTCATCGGATTCTCCGTAGGGCTCGGCAATGTATGGAGATTTCCGTACCTGTGCTACAAGAATGGGGGAGGTAAGGCTCTTAATTTAGCTATATCTAACTATATCTAACTACAAACATTTAGCCAATGGGAATGCATGAATGAATATTCACGATGAGTAAGCGCTTGTAGACTAACTTGGGAAGACTTCTTCCATTCTAGCAGTGGCATGCGGTGAAGGAGAACATTCAGTTTTAGGAGCAGCCATTTTTAAGCGCAACTGTAGGCGAGGCAAATGTGAATTGATGTTCAGAAACCGTTGCATCGGTCAAATATTTGTCCCCTAAAATATTTCTTTGCTCAGTTTTTTTCGTTTTCGAAAGGCATGCCTGCATGGTGAACATTTTTTGGCTTAATTTTGCAAAAGTCTGAGCAAAAAAAATGTAACAAAAAGGGCATTTTTCTAAAAGGGCAGGGGCATTGCCCCCATTCCCCACTCCAGTGCAGTCCTACGCACTCTAGATTTACTAGTAACCCCTGCCACTTCTTGTTTAAATAGAAGTTTCTCCCATTTAGCCTGCTAGTCTAAAGATAGTACCTAACTGCCAACTGCTGGGGTAATTCCACAATCGAAAGACATAGTTTTACGCAGACTCACTAATTTTTGTCAGGCAGGCTGAGCGGTGTTAACATCAGCCTATTTATGAAAAGTAAATTGATCTGATGGGTTACTGGAAAGTGGGGTTGTGTCCATCCCTTCCAGATCCATTGTTCAAAGAAACGTTAGATTGACAGATTCTGGTAGCACCCAGGAATTTGGTTTTTGGTGGTGGAGGGAGGTTTGGGCAATAAATTGGAATTGACAATTAAGTCGGAGAATTCAGCTAAGGGGCTAGGGTAGGGGTTATTTAGGTACCTCTGAAATAAAAATACTTTTCACCAGATATGTGCCTTTGAAACGTATAAAAATGCAATTTTCAGATATTTGTCAATTGCAATAAATGACTTATTTGCCGAAGTTTGACAAATTTTAATGGTAACTTTGGATCTTTGCGCTTGCACCTCCCCCCCCCCCTCCTTCCCTCGTGTGCATTGCTGCCAGATTCCCCTTCAGCAGCTATGGGACCTATTCTGGACAGTTTGTAAGTCCCCACAATTACCGGAGGTTTCCCTGCTCGAATCCTTGGGTTTGTCCCTCCCTCTCCTTCCGACATTTTTGTTCCGCTAAAGTATCAGGTCAAGCATAAAATTAAGCCGATTCGCCCGTTACTTTAGGACTTGAAGCTAAGAAATTAATAAAAAAAAATTGCTCTGCTAGCATTTAAGAACACGCTACAACGGTCTTAACTTTAATAAAAGCCTACACTACGCCTGAACTGTGATGAAGTCGAGAGTGCAAAAACTGCACACCATTCGGGACTTTATTCGGAACTTGGGATCTACGATTTTCAGGACCGGTGATTTGGCCAAGAGTTTGGTGGTGGGAACGTCGATCATGAAAATGAAAGCACCGAGGTGTGATCCGGGGTGGGGAAGATTTTGTTGTTGTTTGATTTACACACCTCGAAGTCAGGCCAGGCAAAAATACAACCTTGTCTTAGGGACTTTGACGGCAAAATCTAGTCTGGGTTCAGACGATGTCTCACCACGTAAACACTATCCAGACGAGTCGAGGCGAGGCGAAGGCCGAGCATCGCGAGGCTGTTTTCCCCTCGCTCGCTCGCGGTAGGCTTCCCTGTCGGGCACAAACAGCGTCTGAACCCGGACTAGGCGAAATCTACAACATTTGCTAGTGGTTTTTTATTGCTTTTATTTTGGTCAAAATTTTAGCAAAATCATTAGAAGAATTAGGCCTACACCTTTTCAAAAACCTTGCAAAACAACCTAATTTAAGTCAAGTCACAAAGTGAGTGCTTGCAGCTCACTGTTAATAACAAAACGCAGAAGGCTAAAAAGCACTTTAGTAATTAAAAATATAAAGAGCGTAGTCATCAAGTGCAGGTCAAAGACCAAATCACTCCTGCATTTCGTCTTTCACTTGCACTTGATGGTTACTCTCTTTATATTTTTGCTCACTATTGATGGCATGTACGCACAGAGTAATTGTTGAATGCACGAAATGTTGCTCTTTTCTTTTTATCTTTCCTGAAGCTCGTGGTAAGCCAACAAACGCCTGTCGTAGCGAAGGCAGTGCAGCCACTTAGACAAAATATTGGCCTGCCACCATCTTGCCAGGACTCGAACCCGGGCCCACACTACGCAAATGTAGATAAGTTTATCCCTAACTACCAGAACTGACATTATCTACACCGTTAAAGACGTACCATGTGAAGCATTATGAGTTTTACGTCATGAATACTGGTGGTTTATCTTGTAACTGCTGCCAAGCTTTAAATCGAATTATTGTCAAAGTAGGCTACGTAACTTAAATTTAAATCGCCAATAGGTGTTTAACAACAAATATACGGCAATTTAGTCAAATCGACGGAAGTTAAGACACAGAAGGGCTGCCAACACTCTTTGTACTATAACAAATACAATTCCAAAGTCCATGGGACAGAAAGGTTTGCTCTCTCCCCATATCCCAGGTTAACACTATCTTTTAATTTCTTAACAATAAAAGTTCCCCAAGTTGTTCCGTTATAATTTCATAATTTCATAAATTTTCACAAATTTGTAAATAATTACATACATTCATGAAAGTCCGACAAATATGTGCCCTAGTGAATAATTAATTTTTTTATTAATCATGAGTGTGCCGTCCACCGTCTGCTTTCTAAACCTATATCCTGCCCTGGATTAAAAACTTAAGACACAACGTTATTACGACTGCTTGTTACATAAGCTTCCGTATGATGCATGTTCTCCGTTTTAATTTGCTATTGTAGTTCACTGGCATCATTTTAATTCTCTTTCCATTTTTTATGGCGATAATAAAACCAAAGCCAAAGGAGAGAATCCGTTATTAATTTCTCTTTAACCCTTTATACTGCCCACGGATGCTTTTTTTTTCAATACGTATGTCAGTCAATGGTTTCTGACCAGTGGACTGCGGTGTTGCTCTCAGTTCCCAGGAAACCGGTACAAAGTTAGCGTTGCACGTTGGGACTTAGTTGTTGTTTTTTTTTTTTTTTGCATCAAGTCCATTTATGTAAAAAACGGGCAGGAAAGGATTAATACTATTACGTATTATCCATATTCTCAACTTCGTGTATTCTACTGTATTTTACTGTATTCTACTGTAGTCTACTGACCACAGGATTCGTTTACTATTTGATTTCAATCGTTATTATATTTATAGTTTAGTTTCACTAACTTTATACTTTTTTTGAGAAGTTTATTTTTTGTAGTTCAGTTTTGTATGAAATGAAGGAATTGAGATTTGAGCCAGAAAACGAGATTTTATTTGAAAGAATGTATACTCGTCGCTAGCCACAGCATCGTAGAGATAGGTTTGATTGAGGACATAAAAAAAACAGTTTTCAGTCCAAACATTACGTAGTGATCTTCAATTAAGAGCACCTTTTTTTTTAACTCTAGCCTAGTTTCGACTTACCATCAACCATCAAATCTACAACCATTAAACATGAACAATTACTAAACATAAACCACTATTCACCAAAAAGATAGCTCGGTTAGTAAAATTAGCTGGACAGATAGTTGAAATTTAGAAGGTTACGGCACCACAGATTTTTTTTGTATCATAGTGGCTGAGCAGTAGTAGAACTGATGGAAGAAACTGATCTGATGGATCATGGGTGAGCAACGGCAAAGTTCCTACCGATCAGTGCCAGCCAGGGTAGTATGAGAGACCACCAGGTTTCTTCAGTGATTATGGGGTTATTCTGTACAATATCTCGGCCCTTACCGTAACATGTTCGGTGGCTTCTCAGGTTTTCTCTCTCCTTACTAGACTCCTTCTAATACTGTACTTCTAAGGAAGGTACAAAATTGAGCCGGTTCATATACACAAGCATTAGTTTACTTCAGGTTACGTAAGGCTCAACAATATTAATAAATACCTTAAAACTAAAAAACATACTGTTGATTACAGTTTGTGAGCTATCCATGATTAGTTTATCGTGCTAACTATATGGGTTACTTAACTACCAGTGATAGTGCTTCGGTTTTTCGCTGACGTGCTAATTGTTCACATCTATATACACTCTATTAGAATAGATAGTAAGTAGCTCAGAATGCAGTACGTTCTGTTAGGCCGCGAAAAATAACTACTTTGGCTCTCGTCAGTGTACAAACCAAAAGTCGATGTGGCTTTTTTTTTTTTAGTTTGTCAAAGTCTGGTGCAGTTAGCCAATTTTTTTTTTTTTTTGGAGTAGGGGGATTTATGTATTTTTCTTTTGTGGAGCTTCCTTGCAAAATCTGATGAAATATTGTGAAAAACGCGTATTCTGACATCTGGTATTTACAGGCATGAAACATGATGAAATTTCCAAGGTTTTAATGTGTGGAATGTGGACCCAATGTCGAACAGAATAATGTAGCAAAAATTAAAATGAATACTGATATTTAAACAGAAACAAAAAACACTCCGAATCACAGAATTAGTTAGTTTTTGTTTTTGTGTGTTTATTAAACATTAAAAAATGTTGCTTTCGTCATGTTCGTAAAAAAAATCAGTTAAACTAACCTATACAGTGGTGTGTTCAGTGAAATCAAGAATGTTAACACGGACTTGGGAGCATTAGCCAAGTTAACAAATACAGCTGGTGTTACACTGCTGGGCATTCTTTGCCGAGCATTAGCATCTCTTGTTTACAACCACAGTATTGCTGTACAACAGGCTGCTTTTATCTACAGAACGGCACGTTTACTACCCAATTTATTTGTTTTACTGTAAAACGGAATGACACGGCCAGAATTGTTGTCACAGGCATTAGGAGAACCAATGTCATTTTTTACCCCGCCTCCTTAGTTGGTTACTTTTGCACTCACGCTTCCCTGCACTACTTTCATGTAAGCAAAGAAGCCAAAGCCTTCAATATTGAAATAAAAACGTAACCAGATGTGTTTGATATACAAAACATGAAATTTAGGGATAACATGAAACAGTAATACTTGACATGCTGTGAAACCTAGTTAAATTTACTTGGTAGCCTTTTTTAACATCGTTCAACTTTAACTCTTTGGGTACACACTGTTGGCTTTGCGTGGAATAGGGATGTTAACGGGGGTCTAAAAATATTAGTCCCATCCCCGCCCCCCCACCCCCCAAAAAAAAAATAAATAAATAAGTAAACAATTCGAAGAAAATCTAAAGCAATTAGAAACTAAACTTTTTAACGGCGGGCAATACTTTTCAACACGGCTATAGCCTGTCATTTAATGAAACAAGGAAATTTTAAAATTGAGAAAACACTTTAAAATTGGTAACGTGGAAATTGGTTTCTTCATGAGAAATGAAGAAACCAGTCTGACACAAAGGTTTAACCTGTTGTCGATTATGACGCTTACTTCCTTTGAATCTGAACATGGAAAGCTTCAAGTTAAAAATATGTCATGTTTCTATCCCTGGAACCTGTCAATCGAGCAGGAAATGTAGTTGGCCAATACTGCGCGAGGTAACCCGTCAGGTCCAAACGACCGATCAAACGGATCTAATGAATCACTTCCTTTTTTGGTTGGACTTGTTTAACCTCACACTTGCTGCAAATGGGCTGCAGGAAAGAATCAGAATTGAGGCAGACCATAAAACGTCCTTTGTTACCAAAACTAATTGATTAATTGATGAATTAATTCAAAACCGTCGTATCATTGGTGCGTGTGTCTGTCCAGGAAACAAGCAATCTGTTGAGTAAATGGCACGTGTTACTTATGTCATCCACCAAGAACGAAAAAATCTTAGACAAGGGGTAGAAGGATCAGACATGTTCCATCTTCTTAGTAAGGCTATGTGATTTGCAGTTAAAAACAGTTGAAAATTTTTATATTTAACGCTGTGGCCTTCCTTTAATTTGTATTCCTGTTGTTCCTATTTTAATTCAATGATTATAGCACATTTGCAACCAGGGTTTTTTTTTTGACAGTACAGTCCTTATTTTTTAGCCGCAACCCGGCATTAAAAATTCAGGAATGTAATTCCAGTTGTGTTGTGAACCTAATATCGAAAACTCAGATTTGGCTTGAAATGAAAAAAAAATATTTTTTTAAAAAATAAATGAACAACATAATGGAGCCTATTAACTGTCATTAAAATGTTGTGGTCCATGTTCGGGTTTCATGTGTACCTCAGAAAATTTGATTTGACGTTCTTGTATTCATGCCTTCCCTCTTTCCCCACCGGAAGCCCTCATCATTTTCCGAACGAATCTCTCTAAAACAGGAGATTAAAAATACTGGGAGTGTTCCTGCTGTAACTATCGCTTCATACTCCAACCCTTTCACAAGGTCGTCTAACCGAGAAGCTGAAGATTTCGTTTCCTGGCTCCAGACCAGTGGATTAAATATTGCCACAACCTTATTTTACCAAAGCAGTGCTAAAAGGCTTCCACTTTC
Organism: Lithobius niger; assembly: GCA_023313725.1. NCBI lineage: Eukaryota > Metazoa > Arthropoda > Chilopoda > Lithobiomorpha > Lithobiidae > Lithobius > Lithobius niger. The sequence goes on along the minus strand of JAHWFP010158840.1, from coordinate 2,235 downwards.
CGGCATGCACGTGAACTGGCGTTGAGCTAGTAGGCGGGACATGCGATTTCTGCCTCAGTCTGCCTGACTTTCTCTTGAAGAAACCATCTTCTTCCTCTCTTCATGGTTGTGGAAGTTATCGCACGTCTGCACTAATCGTAGCACGAGTGATATTTTTCAGTCCTACTCATTTAGTTAAAACCTATAAAGCATATTTTTAATGTGGGTTATCACAGAGAATAGAGTTACGGCTAGTCGTTCCACATTTGGAAACACGGAGTCTCGACCCACAATGACAGATGGAACGTGTGGTAATATTATTGTGGATACTCCCTAGGGGCCCTCCTTTATCCGCTCCTGCTGTTAACCATACAGTGAGTAACTAAAGACAGCTCTGCGTGTGCTTTATTGTCAGTGATATAGAGCACGTCTAACACTAACTAGGAATTTCACCTACGATGGGAAGTTACACACAGACCTTCTGAACTGTTACACGTCCAACGACAATGTAACAGGCCTATTACATGTAACTAACTGTTCCGGGCGTAACATACACCAGTCTAGTAGGAAGCCACATTTTCACACTACTCCAACGGTTTATTGTTGCATTGTCGCAACCCGCGGAGGTGTACAACAAGCTTTACCTCAGCTGGCTTTGCATTTGTTTGCTTGGTGTTTGGCGTTCTCGGTAGATTCACCTCCACCAAAGCACACTCACCTTTCGCCTGCGTGAAGACTTCGATGTGGAAAGCTTTGGCACCGAAGTGCTTTTAAGAAATTTGCTATAAGTAAAATAAGTAGGAATAGAGCCTGTAATACATTTATGTTGATATAGAACATTTCAAGAGACTTCGCCTTTAAAGCTGCCTTGTAGGCTCCTTTCCTGGCTTCGGTGTCGACGCAAGATGTCACCACCTGCTTCATTGTGATTGATTGTCACATTGACTGTTTCCCCCGCGTACAGACCCTCGCGTATGGTTCGGCACAAGCAAAATATTTATATACATACATGCGGTACTCGCAAATCTCGAAAGTATGCGACAACAGCACTTGAGAAGTATACTATAATGGTGTAAATCAACCGAAAAAGCCAGAATGGCAAATACTGAAGAAATACGAAGGCAAACCTGTTTTCGTTGTCGTTGGACTTCCTGGTTAAAATGTTTGACCTGGAAATGAATACACAACTATTGTAGTCTATGGTTGAAGTGCAGCTAATAGAGCAGTGACACGGCGTAGTATTATTGTATATAACTCTATGCTGGAGCCTTAATGGGTTAGCTGCAAGGGACACTTCAGAGAGAAACAGAAGGGCGTCATACTGAAGTCGATGCTGTGAAGAGTGATTTCTTAGACTTAAAACGCGCGATTTTTGTTGTTGGAGAAAACAACGTTATTTTAAGCCCAAGAAATCCACTCTTCCGTTGTTTTTCCCTCCATTTTTATGTAGTGCACCTTGTAGTTATGCCCTCCAAAACCCATACTGGTGCCAATATGGCGGCAAATCTCACTGCTCTATACCCAAACTTTTTTGGCAATCTACTTAAAATGGGTCTACCATGCTGAACCAGTAATACAGTCAGGCATTCTGACATTTAAAAGTTCAAACAGCAAAGGATGTAGTGTTGCATTTTTATGCTCTTTTAACTGTCTAAATAAATAATAAACTTCTAAAGAATTCCCAACCTCCGATTTCACTAATCTTAATAACTAGATACGTTTTTTTTTTACATAGCTTCCTGATGTTATCAATTCGTTTTAATTATATTAGCGTTAAATTTGTATACTTGTATCCAAATTTAACGCTAATATAATTAAAATGAATTGATAAATGTTCTGTAGTGATACGTGTAAATCAGGAAGCTGTGTAAAAAAAAACGTATCTAGTTGTTAAAATTAGTGAAATCGGAGGTTGGGAAGTCTTTAGAAGTTTATTATTTAGTTAGACAGTTAAAAGAGCATAAAATAAAATAAAAATAAAAACAAACAAAAATTTTGGGTAATGGATCCTATCGACATCTAGTCGACAAGTTCAACCATGAGCCAAACCAGCCCTCTTCTTGCAAACAGTTTTTTTTTATTATAGCTTCCATCATTTGTAATAAAACATCTAAAAAATGTTCCTGTCAGGGCTTTTTCTTTCAAATTTATTAAAAGTTAACACGAAGCATACAAAATGCTTGTTAGTGTCCCTATAATTCATATTTGTATTTTTAAAAACACGTCATATAAAAGAAAAGAATAAATAACATCAAA
>JAHWFP010158838.1:114339-141282 GCA_023313725.1 Lithobius niger | reverse complement strand
GCCTTGTGTTGGGAGTGAGATAAACCTCCAAGTAGGCCTATTCATGGAAACAGGAATTTGTGGTGAAAAAAATCCGAGTTTGCTAACTTGACTGCTTGATTTTGCCTACTTTGTGTCGTCTTGGATGATGGGGAGTAGCTGCCCCATTTCCCTCTCCCAGTCGCTAGGCTATGGCCATGCTACCCCTACCCTCCATGTTCATGTCTTTCTTTTAGGTGTAGGACCTACATTACATTGTTCCTGTTATCACAAGACAACTAAAATTTTAAAAAGTATGGGTTTTGACCAGTTATTTAATACTAAATGTTCACAATTCTGTTAAGCTGCTTTAATTTTCAGTAAGGTATGCCGAAGAAACTGATTTTTTTTTATTTTCAAAAGCCATTGGTTGTCCCAAGTTGGAGAGATGATTGAATTTCGTGAATACTACAACCAAGAATTTGGAATTAACCGTAGTAGTTTCGTAAATTCAAAACTTGTCATTTCTTGTCCTTAAGGTTTACACAAAATCCCCAAAGCTGTACATATTTCCAGCCTTCAGGCTGTAGCAAATTGGTTTAATTTAGCATCCTTGTCTTAGGAAAAACAATAAGGAATTTACTACGGAAAACACGAGAAATGGAGTACAGTAGGCCTACAGTATTTTTTAAATTTTAAAATAAAAATTCGGCAACAGTTATACCCAAACCAAAGTTGAGGAAGCTTAACCTGTAATATTCACAAGGCTACCATCTAATTTTTTTTGTATTTCAATTTTATGAGAAATTTCCATTTCAGTAGATATAATTAAAAAAAAAGAAGCTAGGTCTACTTAATGCAGCTGCTAAATAATAAGACAACTGTAAGTTAAAACACATATTTTGAAAATACACCAGTGTTGGGACCAAGTTCTGCAAGTGTATTATACAGGTCAGAGACTAGCCATTCAACTGGAGCCACGTTAATTGTAATCTATCGGCACCATTATTGGTTAAAAATTACGTCAGCTAGTTTTCGGATCTGAAAGCCAAATATTGAAAGATTTTAGGTACACAATTTTAGGTATCTTTTGCAAGAGCTAGCCACTTGCGATAAAAACCAATGCAGAACAAAATGGTCAGAACCACCACTATTTGGTAATTTTCGATATTCCATCCACACAGCTCGAGTGTCTGCTACAGCATTGGAATATGCCCGATAGATGCTGTGGAGGTGCAGTGGGCCACAGCATCAACAACCACCAATTTCGAAAGATAAGAGACTTAAATAAAAGATATCAATACAACATCTTCAGCAAATTTTCGACTGTCAATTCTCTGGAGATGTTGGGGCTTCAGTCTTCTTCAGGCAAAAAAACAAATTTCACTCCAATATGTCATGTTCGATCGTTGTTACGATCTTCTACTTTTCGAATCGGCGTTCTAGCGTAGCCTCCACCACTTGCAAGGCCGGTTTTCCACCTCTCGCGCAGCTCATCATTAAACTCGCTACGGAGCAGAAACTTTATTCCAGGATTGGATGGTCCCTGGATATTCCCCAGTTCAACCTTCTCTCGCATGTGGTGTTGAATAGCCAGGGACTCCAGGGTCCTCAGATGCACATCTCTGAGTTTGACTCAAGGAGGGTTTCAGCGCTTTCCCAGTTGATGTTGTGGTGCACTGCGATGCCATTTGTTGTCATTCTACTCCTGGTCTCTGCCATGTGCTGCTTGATATGGCAGCAAATTCCTTTGCGCGTCTCACCGGCATGAGCATCTGAGGAGCCTGGAGTCCCTGGCTATTCAACATCACAGCCGAGAGAAGGTTGAACTGATGAATATCCAGGGATCATCTATTCCTGGAATACAGTTTCTGCTCCGTAACGAGTTTATTGATGAGCTGTGCGAGAGGTGGAAAACCGGCCTTGCAAGTGGTTGGGGCTACGCTCGAATGCCGATTCGAAAAGCAGACGTCGAACATGACATAGTAGAGTGAAATTTCTGTTTTTGCCTAAAGAAGTCTGTCGTCTGACCCCCAACATCTTCAGAGAATTGACAGTCGAAAATTTGCTGAAGGTATTGTACTGATATCTTTTATTTATTTGAAATTGTGCATAAACGATTGCTACGAAGATGATTCCCGTATTTCAAAGTAAGCGCTATGACATTTTTAAATAAGATACGAGACAAGATGTGAGCCAGGATTTTCCAAATTCGTCAAGATTGCTTGAAGAAAGCATGTGGATGAACTATCGAAAATTAGCAGAATAGTGGTGATTCTGATCTTATGACACTGAGCGTTTTGTGCTTTAGTGGTTTTATCGCGAGTTATAATGAGCTCTTGTAGTATATATTCAACCGTTCGTTTCTTCAATGAAAGCTAGCCAATGGTGTAAACCCCAAGAAGAAGCCTCCCCAAACCCTATCAGTGATTTCACATGGAATAATACGTTTGCATTTCACGCTATGCCATGCCACCAGAACTCGCGCTAAGTTACGTATGCGTGTCATGCTACAGTGGGCTGCTCAGCCTACATGGGTAAAAGTAAAGCCTTTTACAAAGTAAAGTAGTAATAAAAAATAGGTTCTCGTAGAATAGGACTAGACAATATGACTCAGTTTCGACTGCCTGGTCGCTCAAACACAAGCGGAGATTCCTATGAACTTCACCGAACATGAACAACCCTACCAGTAATTTTACTACTTTATTACGCTCGTCAGTTCGCTGAAATTCAATATGTCAGAAAAAGTACCATACGATAAAGTTTTTGCATGATAGCCTATTATAAAATTAAAGATAATCGTGCCACTACTACTTCTTGAGTATACCCAGAGTAGGGGTATACTGCGGTAATCCCAATGTGTATACCTAGTGTACATCTAAATGTTTATCTCAGGTATACCCACAGACGTATGAACTCCCGAGTGATTGCTTTTGGTGCACATAAAGGTATACCCAAGGTTTGTACCATATTGTACACCTGCAGCATTCCTACATATACCGAGGTGTATACCCAAGGTATACTTTTGGTACAATTTGAGGTATACTTAAGCTATACATTAAGTTCAGGTATAATTAAGTAAGGTATACCCAAGGTAATCAAGGTGTATACCTTGGGTATACTCAAGGGTAACTTAAGGGACTCATGATATACACCTTGAGTATACCTGAGGTGTATACCATACTTGATTATACCTTAATTTAATGCATACCTGAGGTATACCTCAAGTTGTGCCTAAGGTATACAACTTGGGTATACATCTCGAGTATATGTTGGTACACTCTAGGTGTACATTCAGGTACAGACCTTGGGTATACCTTTCTGTATACCAAAAGCAAGCACCTTGGGTGTACTCGAGGTATAGATGCAGGGTATACCTCAAGTAAGCCCCTACTTTGGGTATACTGAAGAAGTATATACCATTTGTTATTTGTTTATATACCTCTGCCCAAGCGGTATACTATTGAGTATACTTATCAGGTATACCTTGGATATAGTGTGCCCATTTTTTATATACCGAGGAATACACTTTGGTATACTTCAGTGTATACATTTGGGTGCACCTTGGTTGTATACACAGGTATTTCAAAAATGGTATACCCAATGGTATACTTTCCGAGTATACAGCAGGAATATACACTGAGGTATACCCTAAGGTATACTCATGTGTATACATCTTTTTCATAAGGAAGAATTAACTACTACTATTATTGTGTTGGTTTGTAGGGGAATTGAAATCTGGTCCGCAGCCTGACTCAGTCCAAGAGTATTATTTTTCAGTACAAGATAGTCGTTGTCTGAATCGTTATCAGACCCGGAACCAGACTCTGAATTTTCGGCTTCAACATCCTGGCCTTCTTCACTATCACTTTCGCTATCGCGTTCGAGTTTATTGACGCGTTTTTTATAGCTATACTTTTGTTTTGTGTTCGGCCTAGCCTTAAAATTTGTGCTAGAACTTGCTTTAGGGTGGTCAAGTGATTTTAAAGTTCTATTCGAATGACTAGCTTTTCGGCACACGGCTTTTAAATGGCCGACAGTGTGGCAACGGCCACATGTATAGTCTCGATATTTACAACGTGTTTTCACGTGGCCATTTTTTCAGCAACAATAGCAAATGAAATCCTTAGTGGATTTAGGCCTACTTGATGTTTTGCTCGATTTTTTAGTTACATAATGAACAGCTCTAGAATGGCTTCTCAAAACGCTTTGGTCCATTTCAGCAGATTCTAAGGATAAAGCTAAGGATGTTGTAGCCTTTAAATCCAGAGTCTGCTTCAACAACTCGCATTAAATGACTTCAGATTGGATCCCCCCAATTAGGCGATCCCTAATCATTTCGCTGTTAATGTCTTTAATTTTAGCGAAGTCGCAATACTTCGTCATTAGCTTTAGTGCGGCTAAATATTCCCCGATATTCTCATCTGATTTTTGCGATCTTCTAAAGAATTTAACACGCTCAGATACCACAGAGGGCACTGGCTCAATGTCGTCTAAAACTTTTTTAACGAGCTCATCAAATGTTAATGAGTCGGGCAAATCAGGTGAGAGGATATTAAGAATTCTATCAAACATTTTCTGGCCTACAAATGCCATTAGAAAATTAACTTGCTTGGTTGCTGGTATTTCTTTAGCTAAAAAAAAGTAACGAATTCGGCTGGAGTATTTCTCCCATGTGTCAGACTCGCAATCGAATTCCGAAAATAAACCAGCGGTTTTAGACGAACCCATGTTGACGTCGTCTTCACTATCACTAGATTCAAAATTTAGATTTAAATTAGAACTAGTTTCAGTAACGCTTGCGTTCACTACTGAATTATTTTCAGTTTCACTTTCACTGCTAATTTTAGCAGTTATAGGTGGTTTGCTACCGACACCTGTCTTTGGCATAAGCCTACAAAATTAAATTTAATTAAATTTAATTACAATCCTGTTTAACATGCAAGGATTAAACTGGAGCACTCAAGACTACCGGTCACTTATTTAAACACAGAAATAAATCAAGCTTGACTGTAGCCTACCTAGTTGTATAAATTAACTGCCTACAAGTTAAATTTAAAGGGACTAGTCTTGGAAAAAAATGTTTTACGTTCACCATTTGCAACGTTTTACAAAACAACACTTCTGGCCTAAGCCTCAGCACAGACCAGATTTCACTAAGTTTGAGCATATACCTAAGGTGTTAAATTTTACACTGGCACACACTAGCCCGAATATGGGCAATGGCACAATCGAATTTACAAGGGTTAATTTAGCAGCGCATTTTTCGAACCATCAGGTTTATAATACTGCCTGTGCGGACACGCCAGTGCGTTGCTCTAGAACACTGCCAAGGTAAAATTAACCATAATAAATCCAATTGCCCACTTCGGTTCTAGTTGTTAAGGTACTAAATTTAACTGTTATCATTTTCGTACCACACAGCACTACCACGACAAAACACCACTGTTTGAAAAAGTTTAAACTCAGATAGAAATTCAGAGCACTAATTTCCATTGCCAAAATGAAAAAAATTTGCAACTTACCACAAATATGGAGCAAAGATGTGGTTGAAGACCTATCAGTTTAAGCTTAGGTTTTTAAAGATTACCAAAGGTACCGGACTCGTCGCCAACTGTGATGTCCTAGGCGGGGACACACCTTAGCCCAGCGTGGGCGCCAATGGTAATAAACACACAGACTACCAGAGTGTACGCTACAGCTGATAAAACGGCGAACTTCCTGTTTACAACTGTTTAAATACAATTACCACAGGAAGTCATGTGATATACAAATGCTATATATAATAATGGAATAGCCTATTTAGTGGTTAAAGGGTTATCTTGGTAGGGTTAACATATAGACATGAAATTGTTGGCTACCATTGTGGAGCACACAAGTGACGACTCCACAACGCACTAATGCAACTGTAACTTCGTTGTATTGTAATTTAGTTATTCGTTAGCCTAACAGAACGTTATTTTTAAATAGTGCCGTGCTGGCAAAAATTGCGCGTTTTGGTTATGTGTGCCCTGAATTAACAAGGTATATTTTAATTGTTGTCGTGAGACAAACATGTGTTAGTAACTTGTTATTCGTAAGGAAAACAGATTCCTTGATTTTAATCTTATGTTTTTTTTTCATGGTAACATCGACTTGTGTGTGCATTGAGCCAAAGTAAAGCCACTCAAGTTAAGATGTAGATGTTCAAAGAAACTGTAGCCACAATATACTACAATATCTGAAGTGCTGCAAAGGTCTGAACAAATTTTCTTGAAAATTCAGGAAAATTCTCGACTTGAAGTTCAAATCTAAAAAATTCAAAATCGCAGCATTAATAAAAATTGTTGAACATTGCCATTGTCTATATCCTAAAAATAAAGCAAGTAAATGTCAAAACTGTAAAATATAAGATAGCCAACCATTTCACAGGCTATTTTCTAAAAAATTTTCTCTTGAGTTTTGAATGTTAAATTTAAGTTTTTTTTTAGCTTTAAAAAAATATACAAGCTAATTTCCTGTGAAAGCGATTTGATAGCTCTCTTGCTCTCTTAAGTAAAAACATCTTAAGGTTAGACAGTGACTGACAATAGAAATATATGTTATTGAAAAAAAATACACGTAATTGTTTCTTTTTGTTTCAGGAAGTTAGGAAATTTTTTCATTTTTTTTATTTCTCTGTCGTTAGTGTGGTATCAACACATGTAGCACCACAATAGTTAGCAATCCTTGTTTACCTTTTGTTAACCCTAACTTAGACTAACTAATAGGAGTGCCATACATGTACTACTGATATACTGAACAGTATTGATCACCATAGATGTGACACATGACCAAGGTGTCACATTATAACTGTTATATAAAGCACTGTAACTCAATAAACGTGTCCATTCCTGTGCTTGCATTAAGTTGTGTTCTAGTCGTTACTCTGCTGGGGGAACACCCCGCAATAGGCTACCAAGACAATCCAGGCGAGCTGCACAAGATCGGATTGTAGCTCATTCGAACAAGATACAACGATGCTTGGGAACGGGGAATATAACATTGTCGTAGTAGCTTCGGGACGGCGAAATTAAATATATTCAATCGTTGTCGAGAACCAAAATGAAATGGTCTCGGCTTTCGCTTTAATCTTTCAGTTTTAAACCGTATGGTGCAAAGGGCCTCAAAATTGGGCATCCGACATGACTGAACGATTTATTTACTTCTTCATTGCAGGCTTCGGGAAGTTAGTTGAATTGTTTCCGCCATTGTTTGCCATATTATTGAATCTGCTTTCAACAATGCAGAATCAACTACCAATCAGTTGATACTCTAGAAACACGCTAGTGTGTTGCCATCAAACAACAAAAGTAGGGTAAAATACGGTATTAAGTAAGCCATATACCCCCACTTCCGCTCAGCTGATAAAAGTGGGGGTAATGATGCACTTCCGCTAACCTGATGAAAAGTGGGGGTTGATTGTGTCCTTCCATTTTTCATCAATCTGGAGGAGGGTTACTACTTTTTTTCCGTGCTTTCGTCGATCTGGAGGAGGGTTACTACGATACCACTTCTGCTCACCTGATGAAAAGTGGGAGTAATGATGCACTTCGGCTCACCTGATGAAAAGTGGGCGTCCTTCCATTTTTAATTAATCTGGAGGAGGGTTACTACCTTTTTCCTGGCTTTCATCGATCTGGTGGGTTGCTACGATATCACTTCCCCTCACTTGATAAAAAGTGATGCATAAAGTGATGATAATGATGCATTTCCGCTCACCTGATGAAAAGTGGGGGAGTCCTTCATTGATCTGGAGGCTATCTTTTTTCCGGCTTTCGTCAATCTGGAGGAAGGTTGTTACATCCTACGATACCACTTCCGATCACCTGATAAACCTTTTTTTATTATATTCACCAAGATGGTGGAGGATGGAATCGTGCCTTTTGTTACCATTCATACGTTTTCGCCGTTCTGGACCACATTACATCCATTCACGGGATCACAGTGGGGGTAATAACGTAACTTCCGTTCACACGATCAAAGTGGGGGTCTGCCTTTTACAACCTTTTTTCGTTTTCGTCGATCTGGTGGGAAAATGCCTTATTTCATCTACCTGGAGCAGTGCTGAAAGTGCTTTTTTCTACCTCATATGACGCTGTTTATAGTACGAAAAAAGAGAATTAAAAGAGAAATGGATTCTTGTTCTTTTATCTTCACTGGCAAAGACTCTGACTTGACATTTAATCTAAATACTCCTATTCATTTGGACCCTGAAAAAAGCTACGAATTGGCGCTTACTAATTTAGACACGTATAACAGCATGTACAACATCGATTCAAAAAATAACGAAATTAAATACACCGCAGATGCTGGTATAACTTGGCAGAAAGTGATAGTCACTCCCGGAACTTAAGAACTTGAAGATTTGAATAAATTTCTCAAAAACTAGATCAATCAAAATGGTCATGACAGGGAAGCTATTTCGATTCTTCCTAACGTAAACATTTTAAGAACCAACTTGATAAATAATGATTCAAAATACGGAATAGCCTTTATGGGTGAAAAGAGCTTGGCGCTAGTTTTGGGATTTCATTTAGGAACCTACTTGAGGAATCGAGAAAGTCAAAATAACGTTGAAATAATAAATATAAAAACGCACATTTCTTATGAAAAGCAGCGGTTCTTTTCCTCGTATTAGCCACTATTTTTTCTTCTTCACTTTGTCTCGGTATTTCATAGGTTGATTCCTCCTCGTCTTTCACTAGCGACGCATGCTCTTCAGCTTCTTCATCCTCCATCGGATCGATTATGTCATCTACAAAATCGTGCGGTATGCCGGTTCTGTAGTGACCGTGCGCTAACGTATGTATTCCATCATCCAACACGGATCTCTTATCATCGTAGGGAGCAACGGAGGAATTTGAAATTTCAACTGTGGCGAGCTGATGATCCTTACTTTGAATGCTTCTCCACGTGGCTTTCAACGATATTTTTGAAAATAGCGCTTTTTTTGTAGTCTTCGTGGCAGAGACTTTTTTGGATAAACACTTTACTAATTCCTTTAGCCTTTCTAACACTGTCTTCCCCAACTAAAAGCGAGTACATTTTTGCTTTCAAACCTACAAATTCTTTCACCGGGCAGCCGGCCGTCTCATATTTCATTTTCCCCAGGACTTATTTGTATTTAACGCTGTATAGAGGATGCGATGGATCATAACTGCCGGTGTCGAATCTATCTTGCTCACTTCCATATCCCGATAAAAATCGTTCGTCTCTACCTCGTAGAACAGACTGTTGGTGTCTGTGAAAAGTAAACGCGCTCGGTTTCCGTATTTTGGATGCATGAACTCGTAGTGAAATTCGTACATCGTAAGTTTGGAAAGTTCGAGGATGCAGAAACTGGAGTAAGTTGGTTAGTCGCACTTTACGTTCCGAAGCTTCAAGTTTACCTGTACGAGATTTTTGTTGAGGATTTTGAAGGAATCCGTGTGTGGTAGAGTGCTGTACTTGATTGATTTTTTTAAATCGGTGGTCAATTTAACAGATAAACACTCCGATTTGTTTTCCATCGTTTTTCCGAATACCGAATTATTTTTCAGTTTGAAAAAGTCTTTTTCGAACGTCGTCGTAGCTAGTTGACGCTTCTCGGTGTTAAAGTCTATGTAGGATTTTAGCCATTGCTTTTGACGAAATTTTAGAATTCTGCGGATGCCTTTCAAAATTAAACCGTGCTTCAAGTAGAATTGTAAATTCCTGTAATGAACTACATAGTTTCTCTTCGGGAGCAGGTTGGTCGTCAGTTTGGAAGTAGAAAGGATCTTCTTGTTTCCTGAAATCTCTTTCATGAAGGGAGACACGAGTTTAGGCATTATTTTAAACTTTTCCGGCACTAAAGGATAATCGTTGTGATCTTTGTGTAGCTCGGGTGGATAGTCCAAGTCCACTTCCAAAATATAGCCATATTCATAATTTTTTTTTCGACTGACGCCAAGCGAAATTCGAGAATTTCTTTCCTCGTCAGCCAGCTAAATCGATCGTAGGGAAGAAATTCCGTCATGGCTAGCCCGTATAAGTTGTTGACATCCAAATCTACTGGATACAGACTAGGTAAATTGTCGTCGTAAGTATCTGGTAGATATTTGTTATTGCCGATCGAGTGCCTTTTTGACACAAAAGTTGTTCCACCTCTGATACCGGAAGTTATAAAGTTATGCTTTCCTCCATGCGTAAACAGTTCTAGTTCGACTTTGGTTTTTCAACGCAGCTGCCCAACTAAACCCCGGTGTCGGTACGTAGTAGCAAGGATCTATGCCATCATTGACTGAGTAAGTTTCCCTGAAAGTCTGAAAATTGTCGACTAGAAGATACACATCGATCATCTGATATATGAGATGGTAATTTTTAAAAACCTTCTCCTTCAGCAACTTCCAAACTGACGTTGCGTGATTGTCCTCCGTGTCGGTGTTGCCTTCGCCTTGTAGAGAGGAGAAGAACGCCGCTTTAGGAGGTAATTCTTGGTCTTCAAACACATTCATAGACTGCACGTACTCGTACGGGTAGTGGCTTTTTCGCGTCAATAAATCCAAGATTTCTTCCTTTTTCGCTCCTGGAGCGAACCAGTCTACCGAATCGAGAGCAGTTTTTAAGATGGGGAAGGGTCGATCTTTCTTGTGGTTTTTAGCCAAAGTTTCGAGCGAGGAAGATAGGAAACTATAACTGTCTAAAAACCGCAACCTTACCAAAAAATCCTCTCAACCGAAGGAAAAGTACCGAATAATGGTCATACTCATGAAATGCTCGGTGTTTCTAGCAAGAACGTCTACTCCCGAAGGGAAGTTTTTCGTCACAGAAATTAGCAGATGCATATCGTAGCCTTCCAAGTTATAGAAGACGACCGGGGTAGTATTTATTGTCCTAGCCTCCAGATTGAATTTTACGTAAGAAGCACCTCTGAACTTTCCCATGAAGTGGCAGTGGTCTCTCACTTTATTGGAGACGATGACTTTGCCGCAGTAGTAGCAAGTATCGGTTTTCGAGAACTGAATTTCATCGTCGGCAGTCATTATCAGACGTTTTGGACGTGCTATAATATTGGCAAACTTTTGAATTTCGCTATTCATACATTTGTAAAACTTATCCACCACGTCCTCGCTGAGGTAGAATTTTTGACTCACGATTTCATTTTCAGGACCAACAACGAAGCCAAAACTAGTAGGCGAATGCAAACTGACTTTAGTAGACGAACTCGAGGATGGATCGGTGCTACTAGTTTGCACGGGTCTGAGTATACATTTGAAATCTTCATAAATTACCCAAGGATGAGGATTGCGTCTATCGTACTGTAGAAATTTTAACGTGTTAGCGCCGGGTGGTAAGAAAGTGAGTACTTGTGCCCTATCCAATCTCACACACTTATTGGTGTGCCCCATCTTGAATTGTTCTTTACCAAAGGCTGTGAAGCAGTTACGACAGTAAAATTTCCAGTAAAATTTCCAACACCTTGAAATCGGAGTACCTACCCTATCAATATCGAGGATGGCTCAGAAATGAGTATTTCCTTTTTCGTCGCCTATAAGTAACAGGTCAATTAGTTCTCCGTCCATGTTTTTGTTCACTCTCACCGGGTGTAACCCTACCGATCCCTTGTAAGAAATTACGTTAATGGACAAATTGTTGACTCGTTTGAAGGAATCAATTTGCCGTAGAGTGACAGGGAACGTCAACATGGAATGGTCTACGGTATTCCAAAATGGTTTATAATATTTAACCTCGGTTTCGTAGCACTTTATTTTCGCGGCTAAAATGAATACAGAATGCATTTTTCGTCAGAATTTTCCATATTCACTATAACTTTGCTTTTCTTGCGTAATGGACTCGGCAAGGGTAAGAAAGAACTAGGGCAAAAAGGATCGATTTTTGCCACTTTTACGGTTATACCCTGAACTTTCAAAAAGCGCCAACCACTACCTTTTTCTTCGAAAGTTTCGACGGACTGTTGTATCTGTTTGCAAGCATCTTTCAAGATTTCCGACACGTCAGATTCGTTGTAAATAGCTGTATAGAGGGACCAGAAAAAGGCTCGCACTGTGTTGGAATCCCTGCTAAAATCTGCTTCTAAACACAGTTGAAATTTACAATTGGTCAGTTGATCTAATCAAGTCGTAAAAAAAAAATTGAGCGGACAATACAGTATAGTAATGCGGCTAGAGACTAGAAAACTGCACTTTGTGATAGAAGTATATAACTTGGAAGAGTGAAACGGTATGTCTTGGTTAGCTTTTAAGATTAAGAGGCATTCGATATCACTTCCAGTTTAGGCACCAGCCATCCTCAAAGTTAAGCCTAAAAATCCGCAATTTCCGATGGGTTTAATCTGGTAGCAGCAGCTTCAGACATATAATTTATGTGATATACAAGTTCATTCTTGTTAGGAAATGGCTGGAAAGGTCGGACATAAATTTGCTTAATATATAGAGTGAATAATTCCTTTTTACCAAACTAGAAATCGACTAACAGGTTGGCCGAAAGTTTAAAAAAATGATATTTGCTAGCATTTATTGTTTTTTTTAACCATAAGTAATGTAATAATCGACATAAGTAACAAACGCCTTACGTAAGTAATAAGTAGGTTAAGTTACATTGGAACTGAGCGAAAAATAGTCTCCAATAATAAATTTCAGAAAACGCAGGAACACATTTCGTACATTGAAGAGCTCATCTCTCAGCTCTGGCATTCTCCTTTACAGAAACACATTAGACTGCAGCTTTTATTATTTTTCTTGTATTTACACAATTTCTGACAGCCTTTCTTGTACTTGCAGGTCAAAAAATTTTGTAGTGCTGGGGAAACTTCTGGAAGTGCGGACCATCGAGGAACGTAGGAGTTTCTGTGTACCAACCATCCATTTCTTCCATTGATGGCAAATTCATGTGGGTGATCAAAGCTTGACCCCAGATGTGTCCACTTTGGAAACCTTATCTTAGTGAATGTTCCATTAGTGCTGCAGCTGTAGGTGGAATGTTTGTCATGGTCCTGTTCAAAGACGTGAATAAGTCTTTGTGAGCTTCATTTACACTTTTAATCTCGCTGGTTACAGAATAGCAGACAACGATGAAGCGTTGAAGAAGATTAAAGACAGTCTGGAATGGGTTGGTGTGGGAAAGATGGATAGTAGAAGGCTTGTGTCACTTCGGGGAATGCTGCCACCTGCTCCACATAGTTTTTTTTCGCGGCCCCTGAAGTAGGAAGTGATAACACAGCCAGTGAATGCGTGAAACCCTCTAAGTGCGATAGATTTCTCTTCTCCATTAGTTTGAGCCATCTGATGAATTGGTAAAACCTTGAAATGCTCTCCTGACCCATAATAAATCCTCAGGGTTTTTAGTCCTTTTTTATTTAAGTCTTAGAATGGTGAAACTGCCAGCACTACATCATCGGTAT
Source organism: Lithobius niger (assembly GCA_023313725.1). Classification (NCBI taxonomy): domain Eukaryota; kingdom Metazoa; phylum Arthropoda; class Chilopoda; order Lithobiomorpha; family Lithobiidae; genus Lithobius; species Lithobius niger. The sequence goes on along the minus strand of JAHWFP010158838.1, from coordinate 127,922 downwards.
CAACCGTTCTAATACAGATGTTATTAATACCATTAATAACAGCATGGTTAACGTGAACGAAGATTCGGGAATCTGCCTCCTCATGATTGCACAGTTGAAGAGTATTATAATCTGTAGCAGTGTTTGCAATCACATTAGTACCAAGTGTAGATATGACCTCGATACCTTCAAATCTAAGAGAGGCTACTGTATCTTGAGCTAGTAATGCAAATAGTTCAGTCTTGTTCTGAGAATTCCGTAGGAAATTCATCCAGTTATTTGGAAGTTTACAGTTTTGCCTCACCTGCTTCCTAGATTCTGAACCTCTACTGTCTCTGATATGTGATTTTGTGCATAGTGGGTTGTATGAATCCTACACAATATCAATGCACTGCACTCTGTGCTTGGTTGCATCTTTCTTAATATGGTCTTGCCAAACCAAATCAGAATACTCGGAGAATGTCTATTTTGACTGTGGATGTAGAATGTGCACAAGAGCAGAGCCTTTACAGATGATAGCATCGAATATGCCATTACCTTGATTCTGTTCAACTGTGGGTGAAGATACCGACTTAGTTGCTTGATGATCGACAACTTCATCTTCATCTATAACTTCAACTAATTCTTCATGTAATTCTTCACTGTCCTCATGTATACCTAGATCCTCCAAATCAACCCCTGTGTCCTGTTCTAATGCCATACCTACACCATGTTGCAGTTACTTGACTAAGCTTGTGACAAGGGCTGCCTTGTGTTCAGTTCTCATTTCTCCATTAAGTGAGGTGGAAGGAGGCCAGGGCTGGTTTTCATAGGAGAAAAACTGATCAAGATCTAAATCTCTATTCATTGATATGATGAGCTTCGAAAACAAATCGACGTCATTCTTGAGGACTTTCACTGTGAAATTTCCTTTTGGTGTCTGCTTTGGGCATCCAAATAGTTTCAAATTGTTCTTAGCAATGCATGAGTAAATGGACGCATTCCTTTTAAGAAGCCGTTCATCAATGTACAACTGAGATTTCTCATTCCCAATCTTTTCAATTGTCATCACGTTCTGCACGCATTGTTCGTCCACTGTATCAGCCTCATCAAGTGAGAAAAGTTCCTTGCCTGAACCAAGAATTCCAAGAATGCTTCCTTCAGCGCAACGACTTTTCTCGCAAAATTTGTTTGAAATGCTTTTCCTTGCTCGTGGTGGAGTGTTAAACTTCAATAATGTCTTTATTTGAATGTTCGAAATCAGCAATCTAGAAATCTCTGGTCCTGCCAGCATCCACCTGCGATGAGCTGATGGATTGGGCAGAAGACCTATTGCCCCTCCTTCTCCCTTGACCACAGCGTTATTCTGTTCATGAGCCTGATCGAGTCCAATAGAAGAGAAAGGCCTGTTAGTCTTGTTCACCACAAACAAACCTTGCTTGAAAGCTTCTTAAAATGTCCGGATGGGCTTGTGGCAGTTCAAGAAGGTCTCTAAGATAGACAAGAAGCCGTCTGGCATAATTGTGTAAATTCAGAGCGAAGAACCATGAAATTAACAATTTGAGTGACTCAACGTATAGCTCATAGTTTGCCGTTTTGTGTGCCCTCACAAACAGGAGCACGAGGAGTTCTAGGTCAAGAAAAGTACTCAAGTACTTGAACATACGGACTTCTGCAGCTTTACTAGCTATCCAACTGTCAAAGTCAATTGCATCGTCAACCGTACAGTCTATCTCTTCGTTGTAGGTGCCGCACATCTGATGTACCAATCTTGTCTTAGCGATGTTCGACACTGTAATGTAAGATTCAGTAATTCCAGATGTAGCAACATTTGCTTTCACCAATGCTTCTGTCCATCCACTTTTCCCCGAAGCCCTGTCCATGTCTTGCTCAATGTGTAACGAACCAGAACAAAGAACTTCTTCTCGTCATATGATTCTGGGAAATTCCACTGAATCGTTTTGGCTCGTGATGACTGGCAGTTGTCCTGGATTGGGGAAACTTATTGATTCCTGTATGATGTCCATCCCATGCTTAAACATCGTCACCGATTTTGAATCTTCGTGAAACAATGGAAGAAGTGCAACTATAGATTTCTCCATATCTCTTTCCTCTTCCTCTGCATGAAATGCCGACCTTGATATTTTGTTTTTCCCATGTTTGTCAACTGAGTTTTGGAGCAACTTGACATCCTTCAGTTCCTCCTTCGAAACTTTGTTTGCAACTGACATGGACCCTAGACTGACAGTATTAGCAGGAACAATTGACTCTTTAGCCAGTAAGTATGCAGGTGGAACATTTTCATACTCTTGAGGTATTGCAGGGACATATTTTGAGGAGCTATTCTGGTAAGTTACATGTTGCCTAGCACACCCTGTCTGGCCAGCTGTCAGATGCTGGAAGAGCGAAATACTGGTACCATGGAATGAGTCCTCACTAGTCGTGCTGGTTGGATTGTAGTCAACGTTGTCAAATCCAGACGTTGTAAACAACCCTATCCTAAGATTTGGAGGGCACATGACATGTTCCTCATCGTAGCGACAAACTGTGGCATTGCATAGAGATATTTGCAACAGCCTATCATATGAAATTGTTAATCCAACATCATGAAGCATACTACAATTTCTCGCTTCCTTGTCTTGCCATGTATAGGCATTGCCAGATAAATTGGCAAGGGAGGTTCCCGGACAAGTCTGTGCCTATTAGTTTGCATCGTACCTTCAGACTGTACATTGAATGCTATCATCTGGCAGATAGTGAGAGCTTGCTGTGATGGTGGTAAACCATTCCGTATATTTGGTCTGTACAGCAATGCAGTTACAAAGGATAGAAGCAGTGGGTCAACGGCCGTAATTGACAGTTTTCCTTAAATTGACCTGTGAAAGTGGTACTCGAGCTGATTACACTTTTCCGAAAAATCTTTGCGACTTTAGCAGCAGACACAGCTTCTTCATCGTAGCTACCACAGGAAAAACGCAAGGAATCGGCAACGATGCCTTCACTGAATAGAAGATACTCTCTACCAGATTTCTCTGCACGCATATCAGTGAAGTGTGCAAGTATCTTCTCCCTCAGTCCAGTGCTGTGTACTTCAGGAATTTCTATTGTCAGTTATGTAGTGCAATCAGTTCCTTCAGCCTGTTAGTGTAGTGGTTGAGTAAACTAGGCATTTTAAATACATGGTAAATGTCAACTGCATTTTTCCTAGTGTCACCAATGTACGAAAGTAAATCGGAGAAAGCAATGGCCCTCTATCACGCAAGCAAGTTTAGCATCAGATTGAAGTTGATGGCCTACATGAATTGTACAAAGTGGCCAAGCAGTTGATATTTTTTCTTCCGTGCAATCATGTCCCCTTCTGACAACTTTGCACTCAGAACACTGTTCCCTAAATGTGCCACACACTTTCGTATTTTCATTCCACTAACTTTGTTGAGACTTTAGTCAATTCCTCACCTTCTTTTGGATGCTTGTCGCAAAAGAAGCAAATGTTGGAAAATTGCTCGTCCTGCTTCATGCACCTAGGTCGTGCTGTTGAATGTGAAGCTGCGGCATTCTCTGGTACCTGTGCACGTTCAGTTGAAGGTTTTAATTTTTCTCGACTCAGCCTGCTCAACTTCTCGATTATTAAACTTTAGACTGCATTTCTTATGTGATATGGCTTTTCGTTTAAGAAAGGTTTCTGAGAGATTAATGTATTCATCTTTTAGTAGACTTACATCAATAGGCATTGGCATGGCATGCAATTCGTTCAACTTTGTGATGTTTGATGCCAAAGATTCAAAACCAGAATTTCTGAAAGTGGCCCTTTGATTCACTGCTGGGTCCACCATTTCGTCCTTGGTTATCTGCTTACACAAAAAACAATTGGACCAGTCTATTGGTGCAGCAGGCAACTACATTGCTGGCAAATTTGAATCTTTGGAGGAGGATGACATTTACAGCAACTGTAAAGAACAAATGTATAAAATCATTTCAGTGTACTTCTGTTTACAAAACCTAGCCAATTAGTTAAACCCCCGTCAAAATTGAACTTGTGTGTCACATAAATTGTATGACTGAAGCTGCTGCTGCTACGATATTAAAACCATCAGAAATATGCGGATTTTTAGGCTTAACTTTTAGGATGGCTGACGCCTAAACTAGAAGTGATATCAAATGCCTCTTAATCTTAAAAGGCTTACCAAGACATATCCTTTCACTCCTCCAAGTTATATACTTCTATCACAAAGTGCAGTTTTCTTACGATTCTTGTGGTCTAGCCACATTACTATATGGAATTATTAACCCGATAAACGATGTCTTAGTACCAAATTAAAGACAGGTTAATTCTCCACAACTTTTATTTTTTAACATTTCGTGTAAAGTCATTACATTTAAAGCTATTATGACGTAACTCCATTGTCGAGACTAGAAAATTTGATTCAATCACGTTTTAATCGCCAATCATTACAACTATGAAAAAGGTCATGGGAAAAAAATTATAGGCAAAGAAATAAGCTTTAACTGAAAAATAAACAAGTTAAAAAGTCTTATTAGAACCATAGATATTGCCAATTTGCTGATTGCTGATGGCAGCTATTTTGGAATGACCACCATTTTTAAAAGCTACAACTTTGAGATGGGAATCATACTTTTTTATGTTCCTGAGGCATCCATATAACTGTGGTGTAAAGGAAAACTACTACCCCCAAATTCTCCCAAATTCTTGATTGCCCCATGGACTAATCCAACTTTAGATTCGTTTTCCTGTCCCCAATTTGCAGAGTGTGGCAGGTAGTGTTAGCTGGTACGGATATTCGAAAGTTCAGTTTGACTTGTACGTCCACGATTCCCAATTAAAGACACTCTCGGATTGTTTGAAGCAATCCAACCTTACGAGATGATAGGCTTTCTTGAACTGAAGCAAGTCAATACTCAAGTCGTTGGTGTCGTAACAAATCTGTCTAAATTGCTGCACCATTCTGTACAAGCCTACATACTCTCCAGTGGCAAAACTAGCATTCGAATTGAGAAAAGGATATTGCTCGGAATTTCAAACTGCAGTGATTAAACATGACATGGTTTTTAACTAAAGAGTTCTGGCTGTTAGTTTGAAAAGCTATAACCATCCACCTGGGTTTTTAAACAGCGGACGTAGTCAGCATATGCCAGGTGAAGCTCTTATTTTAAGGGAGCTCGTAGCTTACATAATGCCAATGCTTAAGTTCTAAATCCACGGTCGCTCCGTGGTCGATGAAATTGTAGAGTTTAGGTTTTCGCTCGACCGATACCGTGAAGTGGGAAATGTGCCAGGAAATGTTATTCAGAACGACTTTGCTACTTGCCGCGGCTGCGGCATTGACGATGGAATTTGTGTCGCTAGATCGTATGCAAGTTAGTACGTGCTTAGCTTAGCTTAAAGATTTGCTTATCGTAATTTTTGAAAATTCCCATGATGTGTTTCAATTGGATGGCAAAGGTAAAGTTTCCATTAGGAGTTGTTTCAATGATGATGGATTTGTGCCGCTATTTGAATCCGGCGTTGTTGGGTAGTTAAGCAGCGACAGAAGCCTCACTATCCAACACCCTACACTGGCCTAGCAATGGCGGTTGCTCCATCAAGCCGTAAGTGAGTAATCCCTTCATTAGATTACCGAAACCTAATAATTTAACTCATCGACTTGTTTATCACTAAGATGGTATTTGACATTAGAAAACAGGAACATGAGAGTATTATTAATCAACGCCGCTATGTCAGCATCAGCATAAACTGAATGATCATCGTTCAGAAACCTCCCTTTAATCAGGAGAAAACTGTTGGCAACGTGCAGATATAAATCTTGGTTTTCGACGTGTATTCTGGTTTCTGAATTTACATTGTTGAGATTCCTGCCAACAATAGGATTGTGTTCGTGGTAGTTGTACAATTAAACGGAGGAATCGTACACCAAAGGTTTGTTGTGTTTTTAAGTAATCTCATACTATGCTTATTTTCTGGGTGTTGTTATAAATTTGATGAAATCTTTGTTTTTAAGCTTCAAACCGTTTGTTTTTTTATTATTAGAATTAAAATTAAGAACAAGTCCGCTCCCTTTTTACCAAATATGCGTATTTTAACTTTTTTTTTATTTTTAGATCTCAAATGGAGACAAACCGTGAGCATCCATTTAAATCCAATGGCTCGTTGGTCTTCAACATAAGCCACACTCTTATATTTCTGAATAAGTTGTTATTAACCGCAAGGTAAATTAAATTATGAGGGGGGGGGGGCCTCTACGATTTTGAAACTGGGAGAGGAATTTGGATAAAAGGAATATAAAGTGGGTTGAGTGTCACTGTTTAGGTATTTATTTCCCATGATATCAACGCATACACAAATTGCATTGACACTCATAATGCCGACAGTATTTTGGCTTTCTCGACTTCTGACAAAGTTGCTTAAGTCAAATCCAAAGGCTGGAGCCAAACTCCTGTCACCTGTAAAGGATATTCCGAAATTCGGATCAGTAATTATCAAGTTGGTTCTTTAAGTGTTTAGATTCAGAAGAATTGTAATGGCTTCCTTGTGGCCATTTGCATTTATCGCTTGATATGTTTTTTTAACTTCACATAGTTTTGTTGCCCTAGGTGGCACTTCGCCTAACCTAAAGGGAAAGGACAGAACAAGTGATGACTGTGATAACGAGTGTTTATTATAGCTCTGCACAAGTACATAAAGTCTCTTACAAGTCACATGATCGATTCCTAATTGGCTATACAGAATGGGTGAATGAAAGTACACCTAAGAGAACAAATCAGGTGATTGACAATAAGTACCAGGCTTCTACAATAGACAAATGTGTGCACGAAAGGTGCACACACTCCAATTTAGCATACACACCAACTACCCCATCATTAATGTAACCCAGTTTTTTAATTTAAACTTTCAGCATATGAATTCATAAATTATACTTATACAATACCGATTTTATTGAAGTTTGACCAACTTATATGCTTGTTGGTCTTGCAAAATTTTATCTATTTCGGTCGAAATCAGAAATAGCTGTCCAATTTTTACCTGCACAGAACAATCTTCTAACCAAGAACAGAAACAACATTTCAAAAATTTCAATATGACTTTTACAATTTGGCAAATTTCAAATTACGATTCAACAAAAATCTATTTTTCAACGCTATAATGCAAATTATACAATTATTGGTCGAATTGGTATTGAGTATGCTTCTTTTCTATCTTTGGGATAAACGGGGTTTACTTATAATCACTTCCAACGAAAGTTTTCTAGAGGCCTATACGTGTATGGTTAGCCAATGTTGCTGTATGGCATACCAGCAGTCTCTTTATTGATTTTTATTCATTTTAGTCGCTCATCTTTTATGCTCCACGAGTTTAGATTAGATTAGATTAGATAAAGACGGTGCAAAGCCAAGGCTTATGAAGCACCCAACCCCCCCCCCCCCCCCCAAAAAAAAAAGAAAAAAAAAGAAAAGCAGATCACTGCATCCAAAAGTCAAGTCGAGCCTTGAAGCTGTTAAGAGTTGAAGCCGATACAATGTGCTCCAGGAGAGAGTTCCAAGGGCTAACAATCCTTTCGGTGAAAAAGAATTGCCGGCAGTTAAGTCTCGAAACAAGACCCTGCAATTTAAAGCTGTGGCCTCGGTTATTGTTGAAATTACGAATAAGAAAACTGGAAGGGTTATTAGAGAAGGAACCCGAAAGAAGCTGATAGGTAAGAATGAGGTCACCCCTATCAAACCTCTCACGAAGTGAAGGAATATTGAGCTGTTTGAGTCGTTCATAGTACGGGAGGTGACGAATGGAGGAACACCCCTTCGTTAGTTTACGTTGGCAATTTTCAAGTTTGTTGAAATGCGCAGCATAAAAAGGTCTGCAAATTTGCGAGCAGTAATCTAGAACGGGTCTCACAAAGGTCTTGTACAACAAGGCAAAAGAAGCAGTATCAAGAAAAGAAAACTTTTTGAAAACATAATGAGCTATACGAAAAGCTTTACGAGTAGCCACGTCGGCATTGGTGTCAAACTTCAGTTTGTCGTCAATAGTGATACCAAGGTCACGGTTAGAAGAACTGGCAGAAAGTGGCACATCGGAAATACAATAAACTTTGTGTGGATTGTTTAACCCAAAATGTAAAACGGTGCATTTTGCTGGGTTAAGTGAAAGAAAGTTTTCCATGGTCCACGACTGAACGTACTCGAGAGCAACTTCCAGAGATCTGTCAAAGGTGGGACCAAACAGTTTGAAGTCATCAGCGTAACTAGTATTGTTAGCACCAAGTTTGGCTGAAAGATCAGACATGAAAATATTAAAAAGTAAAGGACCAATCACTGACCCCTGTGGAACACCACTATGAACAAGTTTCCAAGGCGCGTGCGAGCCCCTGAGAATGACACGCTGTCTACGTTCAGAAAGGTAAGACAAAATCCAAGTAACAGTGGGTTTAGAAATTCCAAAGGAAAGTATTTTGTTAATAAGAGTGCAGTGTTGAACAGAATCAAAAGCTTTACTGAAATCAAGGAAAATAAGGTCGCAAGGTATTCCCTTGTCAATGAGCGTTGTGATGTTATCATAAGTGTAGAGAAGGTTGGTGAGGCACGATCGTCCAGGTAGGAAGCCATATTGTGATTCATGGATAATGCTGAGTTCATTACACTGAGCGATTAACTTGTTGTAGATAAAGCGTTCAAGAACTTTAGAGGCCACTGACAACAAGCTGACAGGTCTGTAATTCTTAACCTCTAACTGAGATCCACTTTTGAAGATGGGCACGATATTAGCATCTTTCCAACAAGTGGGGAAAGTGCAGCTACGAACAGAGGTAGAGAAGATAATAAAAAGAGGCAAGGCCAGGGAAGTAGCACAACTTTTCAGAAAAAAAAGCAGGGAGCTCGTCAGGGCCGCTGGAAATGTCCTCCTTGAGGTTAAGTAGCGCCTCTTCAACCGAAGTCAAAGAGAAATCAACAGTTCCCGAAGAAGGTGGGATATCAAAAGCCTCAGTAGAGGTTTTACAAGCAGTGGTGAAATGATCATTGAATTTGTTAGCAATCTCAATGTCTTCAATAATGGTAGAACCATCACAGTTTTTAAGACACGTAGCAGGTTGAGACTTTTTGCCTTGGTTAAGGTAAGTAAAGAGGATTTTAGGCTGGTGCTTTGCCTGAAGGATCAAGTTTTTTTCAAAACTGGCTTTGGCAGCCTCAATGCCAGCAACCGCTTTGTTTCGAGTTACTTTGTACAAGGCTAAGTTGGAAGGAGTTGGGTTAGAAGTGAAGGCACGATAACACTTTTTCTTTTTGTTAACAAGTGCTCTGACAGTGCTATCCAACCAGGGTGGTCTGTTATTAAAAGTGACCTTAGTGACAGGAACAAAAGTGCTGATGATGTCCAGCAAGAATTTGTTGCAAATTTCGAGTTGAGAATCAACGTCGAGGTCGGACAGTTCCCCTACCCAGTCAATAGTAGAGATGATTTCATTAATTAATGTGTAATCAGCGATTCTGAAGTTGCGCCTGGTGCGATAGGTCGTTTTGAAAGAGAAAATAGCATCAATAGTAAAAGAAAGTAAATCGTGATCGCTTTTTCCCAAAGGAGGAAGGTGTTCAACGGGTGTCACAGTGAGGTCATCGGTACTGATGATAAGATCAAGGAGACTCGAATTCTGTCCAAATCGATGGCGGGTAGGCTTAGTAACAGCCTGATTCAGGCAGTTTTCTTTGAGAAAGTCAAGGAAAATTGCCGAAGCACTAGTATTCAATTGAGTCGTGGAACAAGAGCTCCAGTTGACAGTGGGGAAGTTGAAATCACCCATGATCACGACAGAGCTTCCAGCCTTGGTAGCAGGAGTTTTAAGTAAGGAAGCATAGAAAGAGTTCCAGTGACTTGGCAAAGAGCTACTTGGGACACGATAGTAGCAACCAAAGTCGTTCTTAGACGCACTGGAGAGCGAGATGGTACACCATACGGATTCCCATTCGTCTTCTTCGTCCACAAGGATGTTAGTGACAGAAGCTTCAAGACCCGACTTGACATAAAAAGCAGCACCTCCATGAGTGCCAAGAACACGGTCTGCGCGATGTAGGTCGTATCCTAACAGAGAATAAGCCGAGGAGGGGATATCAGGAGCCAGGTGCGTCTCCGAGATGCCGATAATGTCAGGATTCATAATAGCAACATTAGCACGCAGCTCATTAATTTTGTTTGGTAAACCCATAGCGTTAAAGTAGAGACAATTGAGGGAATGGAAATCGGGAGAGTGGTGGCTTGAGTTATTTTTTGTGTGATTCTTGAAATTTAAGCTTGGGGATTGTTGCCCTCCTCAAGAACAGCAGGAACGTTGTGACTTGAACAACTGTTGGATTCCAACATGCTGAGGTTAAGAGCATCACATTCGTCATCATCAGCCCAAGAGAGCTGGGCTTTCTCAGCATTGACTATACGTTGCTTGGTCTCTTCGCTGTCGTCTTGTAGCGTGATGACATTGGCTGCGTGGACAGCTGGGCACGAAACAGACTTTGGTGACGTAATGTTTACTTGGATAGGGTGATTAGACCTTGCCTGATCCTTGGGTTGTTGTGGAACAAAATAATGGTCAATAGTTTTTTGAGCAGTCGAGCTTGTAGCATTAGAAGTTGAAGGATTCCTAGGAACAGCTCCTCTAAGTGAACCACCCGTGAAGTGCATGACCTTTGCTTTAGCTGGCCAGACGTTAGAAGCCAGCAAAATATCACTCATGTCCTCTTCGACCGTAACACAAAACGAGGAGTATGAAGGATATTTAGTTTTCAGTTGGAAACACCCAACTGAAACGCCAAGACTAGACAGAATTTTCTGCCTAATAATTTTCGTAGTGGTATCTGGATGCAGTCCCCCTACAAAAATCTTAACCGGTTTAACAGATGGTCTAACTACACGATTGGTTGGTGGAAGAATCGGTCGTGCTGCGTGTGGTTGACGAAAGGTTTGGGGCACTGTGACTTTTGTGACGTCAGAAAATGTCGGCCTAATGGTTTGGTCTTTTCCCCTAACAGTGATGTTAGCTTCAGGTAGCACAAATTCTTCATTTTCCTTAGTTTTTTTTAACTTTCTGTAATTTTCCTTTGAGTAATAAACTTTGAACTGTTGTTCACTATTGCTGCACTGTGTTTTATCTTTAACAGCAGTTGGGCTTTCCCCACCCTTCTGAGAGCCTTCCTGGGTTTTAGTTTGGCCCTGTGAGTCTTGCTGTTTCAGTTGGACTTGCATCTGTGTTCTTTGTTTTGGCTTCGCACCGCTGTGACTGGTGGTGGCGCTGTTATCGGTAAACACATGGTCTCCCTTCACAATAGAGGTAGGCAAATCTAAAATGTTTCCGGACGGCATATTTATATTTTTATACGTAGTTTTAGTGGGAATGTCATAAAATCCACCACTGGGAACTCCATCATCAATACTATTTAACGATGAGGTTGACGGAAAATCCCGATGTTGTGGCTCGCAGTGGTCGGGAACGGAATTGACGTCATAGCAATGGCGACCTCCATGATCTTGATGCCGTCCTCTGTCCTGGCTAGAAATTTTGTCAAGGAAATTATCGATATGAGCAAAGTTCGAGCGGACTTCGATGGCCAAGTTACGAACAACTAATTCAAGATTGTCATATCTCCGCAAAACGTCGGTAACTAACCTGTTGCGTTCAAGTAAACTGTCGGCCACTGACCGACAGGTGAAACAGAACCAGCGCAAACCGGGAATGTCCTCGTTGCTGATGAATTCAGCGGCTGATTCAGGTACGTTGGCACAGCAAACATGGACCACATTGCAGCATAAGTTGCATGGTATAGTTGGTCCAGCAGAATGTAAGGAGTAGTTACAAATTCGGCAGTTGTTGTTGGAGCTCGAAAGACGTCGTCCTTCCGCCATAGCGGCCGTAATCCCTAAATCCGGTAATCGGAATTCCTCGGCCGTAATCCTGTAATCCGAGTGAAAGATTTTTCTCGAGAGCAATATAGGATAAATACAAAACTACAATTAGCAATGGATTAAATATCCAGCTGAATCTCTAGGCATTTTTTTTCATGAAACAGTCTGTTAATTAAAACTATGAGTAACTTTAATGCAACATTTATCAGATACTCTGAACAATTTAAAATGAACTTATATTTACGAGATTACAATCATAGTTTGTGCATTACTCGTCCACAAGTTAAAATCGTAGTCAACAATTAATTATCCAATACATTAAAGGTGAGCACACAGAAAACAAGGACAGATCATTACTACTCACTACCTGTGTCACACTTGGTTAATATTTTAATTTTGTTATGTTGGGGGCAGATCTATGCTAGTTCTATCTAACTATCTGAAGAATAGAAAAACACAATATTAGTTATTAAATTCACAAATTCATTCAAAGATCTAATTTTATTGGTTTTATTCGTTTTCTCCTTAGGGACCATTCACAAAGTACGTCACGCTCTGAACGGGGGGTCAGTTCAGAGTGACAAAGCGTGACATGGGGGAGGGGGGTCTGTCAAAAATATGACGTCTCACTTTTATAATTTAAAAAAGAAAAAATTATTACTCTAACTGTACATTGATTAGTATTAAAAAACGCTTAAAGCCCTAAAGAAACAGATATTAGAAAAAGACATGTAAGCCATCAGCGACACACTAATACGTGTAAAAGAATCCCCAGCGACCCAAAAAACAAGCTGGAGCTTCTTTTACACTTATTAGTGCGACACTGATGGCTTACATGTCTTTTTCTAATATCTGTTCCTTTAGGGCTTTAAGTTTTTTAAGGCTTACATCCGTATTTTATACGCTTAAGCGTTTTTTTAATATTAATATCCCTTTTTTCCCCTTGTTTTAGCAAGAATAACACAGAAAAGAACACTGTAATCACCTTAAAAAACTGTTATAGGAGAGTCTTTTCCATGGCTGATTCGTTTTATACTGCTAAGAGTGACTTTTGCACCCAATTTCATGTTTTTAGCTTAATCTATAAGAATTTGTTGCCCAAACCCCTGGGAGGCATCACGAGGAGGTTCTGGGGTAGGAGGGAGGGGGGGGGGCACTGATAGCACTTTGGGTATTTCATTGGGGTCCATGGCTGGTTCGAATTTTACTGTTAAGAAAGACTTGTCTACCAAATTTATGTTTTCTGCAAAATTTCTGCAAAAATTTGTTACTCACTTAATGATTTCTGCCCAGTGCTCTACAATCATAATTGCTCTGCCGATGCGAATACTGCAGTAACACCAAAATCGTGTTCAAAAGGCCCGGATCGGTGTTAATACCTACATTTTAAGCTACACAAATTGAAAATTGGTTCATTGGTTTGATCTCTAGGTGAGAGCAAAAGTTCTAACCCATTTGGCTATCCGTGTCAAGAATAATGTAGTTACATTAAAATAGCATGCGAAAGGCTCTAGGACTTGTCCATATCTACGTTTTAAGCTATAGAACTTGAAAATCGGTTCTGTGGTTCGATCTCCAGGTGAGGACAAAGAGTCCCAACAGCAACGTTAATAATTTCTGCCCAGTGCTCTGCAATAATAATTGCTCTGCCGACGAGAATACTGCAGTCACATCAAAATCGTGTTCAAAAGGCCCTGGTCGGTGTTAATACCTACATTTTAAGCTACAC